>CAEFZY010047603.1:0-38945 GCA_903066815.1 Brachyrhaphis roseni | reverse complement strand
TTTAGTGCCGTCAATCACAGTCTCCTCTGGCTGCTCCCTTCCTCTCCTTGCTCTGTGCTATGCTGTAGCTAGCAATAAGATAAGTTGTTTCTCCACCATTAGCACATTTAGTAGTGAGTGAATGAAGTTGACTGACAGCACTAAGCCCCTCCTCCTGGTTCTGATTGGTTGTTTTGGGTCAGAAAGTTGCTTTACTTTAACCAGTAATAGTAGTTCAAGGAGGAGATGGAGGAGAAAGATTGTTCTCACAGATTATCTGTCTCATAACAAATATACACAATATGGTGCCACCTTTAACAAATGTGGAGAAAACATATCTTTTTATTAAAGTTATGTACTGCAGCTAGAATAAAATGCAACAGCATAGCATTTTTTGAGAAGTCTGGATTGCTTCATGTATATTTTGCATGTTGCCTATGACTGTTGCTCATGGAGAGAGATATTTCAATAATCTAAAACTAATAGAAAAAATTTAAGCAACCTACTTGCATACTGTATGTGGACTGTTAGATGTAAAATTCACAAGCAGTAAATATTGTGCTAGTATCGGTATTGAACCAAAAAAGCAAGGCCGTTGCAAGCCTTTAAAATTTTAACCCTAACCCTGGGTGTTATTTAGAAGGATTCAGCATGTCATTAAAACTAAAAACTTAGAGAATAAACGTTGCTATTATAGTGGACCACCGCCCTTTTTGTGATTTTTTTTTTTTTTGTGGAATGGGACTCAAAATAATTCAAAGAAAATCCACCTACTTCCAGATTTTTTCATAGAGTAGATCTAAAATGGTAGAAGAAAATTCAGCTTGGGAAGGTAAAATGCCTCGGCACAACTTCACTTGACATAAATCTTTTTTGACCAGAAAGGAAGGAGAGTTCCAGAAAATGCAAAAAAAAAAAAAAGAGAAAATTTTAAATTAAAAAGAACAAACAAGATGAATGGCAAGTAAATCTGATCATTTGGAAAACAAACTTTTAATTTACCCATATTCCAGGGGGAAACAAATATTGCAGCATAAACACAATCCTTCCTCTAAAATTATAATTTTACTGTCAAATTCATCTCAACTCCTCAAAGTTCATATTTAAAGTCTGATATTTTAGGAAATAGTTTGACTGACAAGAGCATATATTCTGCCTTACAGTGTACCTGTCTGGTGTGGTGCAACAGTCGGCAACAGCAGCATCTGAAAACAGCGAAGAAGCCATCAAAGGTAATAAAATTTAACCATCAGCAAATCAGAGGCTCAGTAATAAAGAGTTAATTATATCGTTTTGGTGCACTGGTAACACAGTGATTTAGGTCATTTCCTCTGCAACACCGATTGGATTTAAGTGATACTGTTGGTACAGGCCTAATGAATTAATGAGTTCGGGCTGCATGCCAAGCATCATCTGGTGCTTAACACAACCTGCTGAGACAAGGCAAGCATGCGATATGCAGACTGAGATCTTTGTTAAAGGGTCAAACAAAGATGTGTGTTTGAATAGGTTAAGAACAGACATGAACCGACTTCAGTTTCCCTGACTGAAATTATTATTATTTTTTTGTTTTAAGGAGCTCTAACATACCTTTCATGGATTTTAAAGTATTACAAATTTCTCTCTTAGAATTACAAATTATATTTATATATTTTTGAAACATTTGTTTTTTAATTTGAGCAAAAAACAATAAGACAAATTTTATTAACCATTAAGCTCTTGTATATTGTATAATATGCATAAATTGGGATTGTTATGAAAAATCTTAGATTTAACGTAAGGATGGTACATTAAAATGAGTTTAAAAAGACCTAACAGATAATGAGTTTATGCTATACAGTGCCTGTAAGACATACTCACCCTTTGGATGTTTTGCCCTTTAAATATATATAGATATATTTTTATGTCAAAGTGAAAATTGATTTCTACAAATAAACAAAATTAGATAAAAATATTTAATATTAAACAGGAGATTTCATAAATATTAAGCCCTTTTAAAATGACTGACCAAATGCATCAGAGGTCCAGCCAAATGGTGATAGTACTCTCACAGTGAGTGAAATGGAGATGCCCTGACTGCAGTAACTGTGTTTCAAGTGATTGATCCCTGTGTCTGGATGGTCCATTCACTGGTAGTCAATATTCCTGGCTACCATTACATTATTAAGGAAAAAACAAATCACGCCAATAAAATTAGAGAAAAGTTATTGATAAGTAGACTAAAAGTAGGGGGATAGAGTTAATTGGGAGTTCTAACTACGCAATGATCTTTAACATAACAAAATTGATTCTGGAATAGAGGAATCTAGAATTTGGAATCAAATATTAATGCTTTGTCAGTAATGCTGAAAAACCAGGTCCATGCTAAGAAACCAACCGACTTCTAAGGACTTTCCAATTCTAAAAGACAGTAGTCAAATATTCAAACCTGAAATACCACAAGATTTTTGATTCAGACAAAAACATGTGATCAAGATGCAACTTCCTGACATGTTACAGCAGACACAGATGTTTTTACATGTGCAATCCTGCATTTTTCACTTTTGAAAGCTGTGTGATTTGGAGAAAAGGATAATAAAATAAATCTAATTGTTTATTGAATTCATGACAATCTCCACAAGTTTGGTTTTTTTTAAATCAAAAGTATGAAATGCTAGAACACAGCAGTACTTTACCATTGGGGCTTTCTTCATCTATGGCCACGATGGTAGCAGGAGGACCAGAACGGGAGAGTTTACATTCTGAAAGGATAAAAAAAAAGTCAAGATAAGATTACACTAATACCTCCATGGGTGTTTTTTTTTTAATTCTTCTTCACATCTACTATGTTAAAAAAAAAGGCAATATAAAACTTTATTGGGAACCCTGTGGGTGGGTTTATTTGATAAACACTTAGTATTTATGAGAAAAATGATTTGAAAAAGGCCCTGAAGTGTGTACAAAGTGCTGCAAGGACAACAGCAATAAACTCATAAAGATAAATAAAGCATGAGCTGTGCACATATAGTCTATAGTTTATTAACCTCATTGTTCTCTGTTCTCTGTTCAGTGAGATAGCATAGACCGTAAGGAAAAAAACACAAGAATTGTATAACTTAGATGTAATGTAGTGTAAAACAAGGTGAGCTAAGAGAAGCAGGAACTGTCAGTAAAAACAGATTAAAGTAGTGTTTTTTAAGAGACGGGCCTAATCCGCTATAACCATCTCTGCTGGGTCAGCAGGATAAATTAACCAGCAGAGTATGTGAACATGTTTAATGAAGGATGAAAAAGGGAGATCAGTCTTACCCTCATATTGCCAGTCTGTAGACAGTGACAGCCACACCACACCAGGAAGGAGGGAAGAAGTAGAGAAGTCAGGAAGGTATCAGAAGAAGGAAAGATCAGAAGAAATATTATAAAAACTAAGCAGGGTCAAAAGAGGTGTAAAGATTTTAAGAAAAAGTCAAATATAGATGTGTGGACACAAGTCAATGTATCAGACTTCCCTCACTTATTACGACCTTTTAATACGAGGGGAAAACATAATTAAATTGCCATATTTGCAGTAAAATGGCTGCCAACACTCAGTTGTTCCTCCACACATCCTGTCCTTGCCAAGATACATGAAAATAAGCCACCTGCATTAAGCGACATCCCAACGTCACAGCTACACAGGATGGTCGGGAAAATCCCAGAGGAAACCTGGAAGATGGATATCTGCTCACCGAGAAAATAGACTTCATGGAACAATGATCACACTCTCTCTTCCTCTCTCTAGGACACTCTACCTCCTTTTCCCCATTATAACACATTACCGTGTGACACAGATGATTTCAACAATCATCTGTACAGCTTATTGCTTTTAAGAGCAGCAGAGAAAAGATGAGTAAAGATTATAGTTTTAAAAAAATTAACCTATAATAGACACCTATGAGCATTGGAAAACAAAGATGTTTCGAAAAGCTTAGCAAGAGTATTGAAATTACTCACACCCTTCATTTAACAGAAAATTTTGCAGGGAAGTGGGAAAAAGTATCTGCATATCTCAGCTAAACACATGAATAAAAACACCACAAGAAATAAAATACTCACAGCCTTCAATAATATAAATAGCATACATTAATATTTTAAGAGAAAGAAAACTAAAATGCAAAATATTTGGTGATAAAAACATATTTCAACTAAACTAAAACTTAGTAACATAGCATGGAAACAAGATGCAAGTTTATTTTCATTTAAAAAAAAAGCTAAAAATATCAACCTGGAACTTGTTTAAAAAATACAGAGTCTTTCTGCTCTGTGCCATGGACTCCAGATAGGCTCTTCGATTGATCTTCTCTATAAGATGAGGTGATCCTCAGTGGGTTACATAACATATCAAAATTCAAAACAGAATGCTTAAGAGGGGATTTACTCTCTTATAGATCTTTGTCAACTTTCATGCCGCTAAGTTTTGAAAAAGTTAGAACAGAAAAGTGTTCTTATAGCAAAGCAGAGCGTATACAGTACAATGCCATGTATGTCAGAAAAAAAAAAAAAAAAAAGCATAAATTAACAGTCATTTGAGAAAAGTAGAGAAAGTTTCCAGAAAAACTAAAATCAGGTCTTCAGAAAGCAGTTCGGAGCAGTTTATGTATTTGAGTGAGTATTTAAAAAGTCCACAAGTTAAGAACATTCAAAAGAACTCATAGCATTACCCGGAACATGTTGGATTGTCATAAGAGTCCAAATTTTGAATTGAGAATAGTAGAAAGGATAGAATAGAAATATCTCTTATTTCCCCCACAGTGGATAAATTCAGGTACTAGCAACAAGTTAAAGGTAAATGGAAAAACTGCATGGACTTTAAGGTCAAGCCTGAAATTCAGCTGTTTCTCAATGCAAACACAACCGGCTCCGTGCAGAGAAGAACGAGATGAGCGGATTAAAGCCACGCCAAGCCACTTGAACCAGTGGAAAAAGGGAATCATCAGGGAGAATCTGATTTAACCCTTCTTGTAATAACCATCAGTGTTGTAACTTCAGTTCAGCTTAATCTCCAGGTGAAAACCCAGGTGATTTTAAATGTCCACTATCTAAATATCAGTTCCTCCAAGGACAGACCCACCACACTGACACCGGGGATGTGGGTCAACTATGGTGTCAGTGTGGTGGGTGTTTTCTCTGGGTAAATTCACCACCAGTTTCCATGTTTTCCCCACAGAGGGAGGACATTTTAAGTAAAAACCAAATTCAGCATTGTAGGGAAATAATGTCTAACCAATTATGACAAATATCAAGAAGCTTTATGGTTTAGGATAAAACAAATGAGACTGGACGTCAATATGTGAGCATTTCCTATTAGCAAGCTGAATTAAATTTTTTCACATCACTGCATCTACCTACAATTCCCTGACGCTAAATGTAAATCATTTAAATGTCTGCTAAGATAAATTGTTGCCAAGAAAATGCTAAATCAAAAAGAGATGATTGCATTGTACTGTGAAATATTATAGGGGAGGACCAAGCGATGCTGTAGTGCCATCGCTGTCCTAAGTTTTCACAGCATGGAGTGTCAATTATGGAAGACATAATTCCAGATAAAAGAATATCTGTTTTGTCAGTATATTATATATATAACTGTACTCAAATTAAAAACAGACTTTTTTTCATTCAAATGAAGACTGTCATTCTATATAAATTAATTAATTGCACGCCTTGCCCATCTTTACTAGAAGTGCCAGTAAATATGACATGAGAACTTCTGTGTAAGAGAAAAGAAATTGATTTTAAAAGGTCATTGACAAATCTACAATATAAATGAAAAAGAAAAATCTAAAAGAATATTAAACAAATGCTTACCAAACTAAACTAGACCAAAGTATATATATTTTAGAAAAAAATGTCTCTTCACCACAAGATCACATTAAAATAATTTTCTTTGCTTGTAAAGCTACCTCAAGTAACTTAATAATGGAGTGCTCTTAACTTTTTCTTATCATGAGTGTATGTTTCAGTTTAAAAATTATGCAGTCATATAGAGTCAAGCTATAAAAGTACATTCTGAAGATCTGGTGATTAAAACGACTGCATCTAGTGTTACTGGAAGAGTTCTTGTATTACGTAAACTAGCCTTTGATGATTTTTGCAAACCTGGATGTGAGTTTGTTGAAATTCACATCTTAATTTTGTTGAAAGTAGCAGGAATTATTGAATAGATGGTGATAAGCTTGGAAAAAGTAGTTTAGAGTTTGAAGTGGAATGAAGCCAGTAGTGATAGGACCTGGTTGTATCAATTTCTAATAGACCTGTCGGAAAGCTGAAGTTGAGAGCATGGATCAGAGGTAATGCAGTCACTTTGAAGTGAAATTTTGGTGGATAGTAAACAACTTCCAAATCTTTTTAAGTAAGAGTGGTCAGAATATTTGATATGATGGTTAATGATGTATGAGAAGCATCTGGGTTTTCGTGATTGTGAAACCTAATTTCAACCACGCCACTTGCAATCTTATTCATGTTTGCAAGATGGTTAATAAAGTTTTCTGTGGTCCACAAAGCTCTAAATGTACTTCAGCCTGATTGCTGCTTTAAATACTATTTACCAGATAAAATCATCCAAGTGGAACCTGAACAGTTTGAATTTTCTAAAAATGTATGTTTCAAAATGAACAACAATCAAATTTAAAACAATCATGTACATTTAGAAAAAATATTTTAATATCTGACTGCAATGTGAGGAATGCAATGTTTTGGGCAGGAAGATTTTATATTTTCTTTTTGTATATAGGAAGTTGTCTTGGCAATACAAATATCTAATAAAACCTTTTTAAAGTTCACAGGTGAAAGTACTCACGGGAATTCAGGTTATACAAATGATAGGGAACTTTGTTGCTACAAAAAAAAGTCTCTTTCTGTAAATGTTTAAATATATTTTCAACCCAAGCTGTGTGGTAAAGCAGATTTTCCAACAAAAGTTTGAATGTGCAAGCTGGAACAGAGCTAGCTGCTTCTTGGGAGCAGCTTTCAGGTCAGACGCTGCCAAAGAGTCATGATGATGAGTGACTGGCGACACAACCAGGGAGGAAAGTTCAAACAACAAGTAATTGTTTAAAAGGTGTTTTCTCAGGCTCCCCTCTTTGAAGACTCAGACATGGTGAGACAGTTCAGGTCAGCAACAAAGGGACAATGACCCAGAACAAATCCAAAATCTGTGAGGTTATGATCGATATCCAGGTACATGAAGCCGGGGTGGAAGAAGCATACCTGGACGCTCAAAGGCTGTGACAGATAATCACTCCGTCTTCTGAGATCAATACATATTTTTTTGCCTCAAAAATCTATTGATGGGTTAAAATCAACCCACCAATAAGTATGCCACTAATTCACTCTGAGTAATACTAACACACTCATATCAAATACAGGTGATATGTTGAGAATTGTTCACAACAATCCTGATTATACTGAAAGAGGTAAAATGCATTTCATCAGTCAGCATAAAATCTGCAGCACATCCCACACCATGTTCATACCCATACACCGCAGGTGGATGCTGCATATTGATCATCAATTGCTGCATCCCAGCTCTAACAAAACCTGAATCAAATGGCTGAGTTCCACCATCAGCGTGCCATTCAGCTCGGTAGAGACCAGGTAATGAGCCGCTTGATTCAGGTGTGTTGGGGAAAGGATGCATCCAAACGCTGCAGGACGGCAGCTCTGAAAAACCAGACATGGGCACCTCGTATCTACAAAATACCACGTTTGAGGTTGAAGGGTTTTTTTCCAAACGCCGTATTGGGGCTGCTATGTTATATATTTTATTTTAAGTCCATAAAACTCTTTAGCAGAATTAATAAATGAAGTTAAAAAAAATAGGTAGAGTCACTTACAATGTGATAAGATGTTCTTACAAAAGTTCCCTTCAGCTTCAAATAATTTTTCTTTTGTTTTGTAAATAAATGATCCTTTATTTAAATAATCCTTAAATAAAGGATAGTTTATTTTTTAAATAAATGATCCTTTATTTAAAGGATCATTATATTAATTTAGAAATTCAGAAGACTAAATGTCGATTCCTGAATGTATCAAGGGACACATTTGAGTAGCGACACTAGAAGAAAAAAAATAACATTTCACTGGAAACAGTACTAGACAAGAAAAAAGTAAAAGAGCAGGAGGGAACCAGGTGAACATGATTGGCCTTAAAAGTCTTTTTATTTCTTGGGGTATAACCATAACATAAAATTTACCTGGTCCATCTAAATTTTAGATGGACCAGGTAATTCCCCTCTGTCTGTTTTGTTTGGGGTTGGTGTGAAACCAGTCTATCTGAAAATGTTTGTTCACTTTATTATCAAGAAGATGATAAACCTGCAGCATTCAAAAGATCAAGACATTTTTCTTGCAAAAAAGCATTTAGGTTAAAAGTCCAAAGATAAAACAGATACTCAAAGTCTGGACTAATTTAGTGCAACTCCACTGTTTTCATTGCAAACAAGCCATGTTAAGGGGAAGGATTATTGACCATTGATTAGGTGTTTTTTTTCTTCTGTATACTGCTTCTACGTCTACCTGATCAATCTTTGTTTCAGGCAACATCATCTTGAAGAAGCGCTTGTAGTAATTTCACTATGTTATCCAGACAGTTTAGCGTGCTTTCAAAAATCAATGTTGGGATACAACCAAATCAAATGAAGACAGAATTGTTGGCATTCTCCATCGAATCAGACCAAGTCACCCCTGGCTATCCTGGTGTGAAAGTGACTTTAGAAGGAAGCAGAGTAATCAGGGGTAATTCACAGTGTGCACTATACAGTGTAGTAAAACAAGACAAGACAAGAAATCTGCCCTGAGTTGAACTTTGAGAAAATTCTTGCCTACATCGCAGAACTGGTTATGGTTCAGGATTTTGCCATCGGTCTTTTAAGGCATTCCTAAAGGTTCATTTCAGGTCAACAAAGGAAAGCTATATAAGCCATCAAACAACAGTCACTAGTTACATCACACTCCACCAGCTGGCGAGTGTGTGTAGGCACAGATGACAGATGTGTATCCTGTGCTTGACTGCCTTTTTATCCTTCAGTGTAAGCTGATGCCCCTCATA
Organism: Brachyrhaphis roseni; assembly: GCA_903066815.1. Lineage (NCBI taxonomy): Eukaryota > Metazoa > Chordata > Actinopteri > Cyprinodontiformes > Poeciliidae > Brachyrhaphis > Brachyrhaphis roseni. The sequence goes on along the minus strand of CAEFZY010047603.1, from coordinate 29,902 downwards.
TTTTACTAACCAGCCATTTATTCTCTATGGGGCAGCGCTCCCTGCCTCTCTCAGTTTCTCATGCTAGATTCATCTCCTTTCCTATACCATGTCTTTACAACCCCCATCATATTTCTGCTTGTCAGCCCATTTTCCATAAAAAAAACAAGAAATGATAACAGGAAACTGGTTTGTAACTAAGCAGCATATGAAGACAAATAGATCACAAAGGGAGGTAAATGTTTCATATGTTGAAGACGCACTGAAGCAATTTGAAATCTAGCTCTCTATACATTTTAACAGACAACTTTTTTCATTTAAATTTTAAATATGTTTTGCCTGAGTACAATTAGAACTTAAATTGGTTGCTACAGTGCTTCTGCTTCTCTCAGCTGTGTCAGCAAGCAATTCAAGATTAAGGGTTAACGGCAATGAAAATGCTAATTTTCTTCTTTTTGACACTGTGGCAGGCATACCTTCAAATTCAATGTGCTGTCATAGTTAGTACTCCTGTATGCAGGCACTAATGCCCTTTAAGTGTATGAAAATGGGCTTGTACCTTTTCTTTTGCGATTATTATGCTTTTCCCTCTTTTTTTTCACTGTAATGTTTCTGTCAAAAGAAAAAAGGTCAAAGTGACTGAGTCTGTTTTCTGCTGAGCTGATAAAAAGCTCAATGACAGGCAATTTTTGTAGGGTAGAGGGTGAATCATTCAAGGTACCAAGTTCATGAAAATTTACCTAAAACTTTTGACAACCACGTCTGGATTCAGACAATACTCCTGTCAATGAAAAGAGAAAAAAAACAAATTCACATTACACCAAACTTGCTTTTTTTTTTTTACGTTGAGTTTATTGATATTTACAATTCAAATTAGCTCCATATTGTTTTGCAGACACAAGAGAGAGGGACCAAGGGCAACAGCAAACAAAGTCTGTCTGGAAAAGAAGACAAGTAACTTGACTACAAGCAGTCACTAGAGTTCGATCATTCTGTGGCTGGCTGAGAACAAGCCATGTTGTCTCAGCCCACACAAACACACAGCTTAGCAACTGTATCCAAGATACACACACATACAAAACACAAAGTCTATTCACATCACTCTAAACAGTTCACACGAATGAGCCCATATGCCTTTCTGCATTGCTCACACATGATAGGGTTACCATTAAATATACATGCTGAGGTTGTGACTCAGCATCGCACCTGGACAATGCAAACTGTGTGTGTCTGTGTGTTCACGTGTGGCTGTGAGCTGATCAAACGTTCAAAAAAATATCAATGTTTGTTAAATGATATTTAATATATTCTTAGGGAGAGAAAAACACCAAGGATGGAGGGTCAAGCTGATCTGCAAGAATCTAATAAAAAACTGTTACAAATGTTTAGATTTGGTTCATTGTTGTTACCCTTTTGTTGAAGGAAACTAAAGTATACCTGTTATGTACTGTAGAAAAATCTCTTCATAAGTTTGGTATGCCATATGACCAGTAATACAATTTGATTTTATATCACAGTATAAAGAATTAGCCTTGCTCTGATTAACTGTTATGAAGGTAATTAGCCATACCTCAGGCATATGCGAACTGACTTTAAACCAGATGGGACGGTTCTTACTGAAGGAAGAAGTAAAGTCTCGGTTTGGTATTTACAGATAAATCTGAAGAAATACAATAATATAAAAAGGTAAAAGAAATAATTTCCATGAATTTTTACTCAGGTTGATGCTTTGAAACAGGGAGAGAGATTTTGGCAGCTAACAGGAAGGCTGAACATACTGTATTACAGGAAAGCTGCTTTGTTTTATCCTTTTAAACTTTCAACCTTTGTCTGTCAAGGATTATGCTGGATTTGGAAATGTTGGCAGCCTTTCAAAATCTGAGTTAAGGGTCCACATTCTGTAGAGACTGCACATGGACACGGCTATTTGCCGTTGCTGCTGAGCTGATAAATGCTAACGTAAGATCCTAATGACAGCTTAAAATGTCAACTATCTAATTAGTTTGTCTTTGTTTTTCAAATATTTGTAAAACTGGGCTTTGTGTGTGTATGCGTCATCTAACTTTTGCCTTACTATGTACAATAAACTATACATTAGTATAATCTGAGAAAGAATTAAGACTATTACAGAGTAGAGTTATAAAATAAGATGATCCTTTTATAGTCCCACATGTGGGGCATTTAAGCTATAATGGCAGAAACAAGAGTAGCAAAAATAAACAGAAAACAGTACAGTGTAGAGCAAACAAAGAAAAGTGTAGAAAAGCTACATCAATATAGGAATGTGAATCTACAGCAGGGGTGTCAAACTCCAGTCCTCAAGGGCCAGTGTCCTGCAGTTTTTAGATGTGCAACGGGTACAAAACACTGGAATGAAACGGGTTAATTACCTCCTCCTTGTGTAGATAAGATCTCCAGAGTCCTGCTAATGACCTAATTATTCTATTCAGGTGTGGTGCAGCAGAGGCACATCTAAAAGTTGCAGGGCAGTGGCCCTCCAGGACTGGAGTTTGACACCTGTGAACAAAATATCTGCATAGGGCGATGTGAGATAACATGAACGACAAATGACTGCAAAGCCAAAGAAGGCTTCTTGTCACCTGACAGTAAATAAAACCCCAAGGATCTGGGATCATTTTAGCTATCACCATGATACACATGAATTGCAATAATACTCACTTTATCACATCTCTCACACTGGACGTGTGCAATAAAGGCTGGTCCCACTTCACAGAGTTTAATGTATTAGGTAGCCATCTCTAACTGTTATTTTCAATTCTACTTAGTGTCAAAGAAGGGTCTCAAGATGGTTGTTGCCCCAAGACCAAGACCAGAGTGCATCGAGACTGAGACAAGACCAAGACTTTTAGAGTCCGAGAACAAGTCGAGACCAAGATCGAGCGAAGTCGTGACCGAGTCAAGACCAAGAACTGCGCCCCGCGCCACATGACACAATAAAATGTGAAATATGATCAAAATTGACATGATGCCGGCTCCGCCCCTATGCGGAAGTAGAGCAGTCCTCCGACAACCACACTGTTATAACGGCAGACTAACGTCTCACAAAATATCCTAGACATTTTGTGAGTCAATTTTGCCTTATAAACCAACACTGAGGCAAAGAGGGCGGGCAAGAAAATTCTATAACTAGTCCTACGCATAGACGTAAATCCCGGGGCCGTCGAGGGGGTCCGGACGTTATTCCAGACTCCTTTTTGATTTTGGAAATGTAATAAATTGTATTCCGCCCTCTGTATGTTCTGGGTGATGGCTGTCGGGATTTCATATTACCCACTGACAACTTGGACCATGATTATCTATTATTTTCCTCAAAATCTCTGTGACTGCAGCATGTTTTCTATGATAGATACTGTCAATATTGTTGGAGTACTGTCCTTGGAACGCTGATTGGTCAGTTACTGACAAGTGCCCTGGAATGATTGGGGGAGATTTGCTCTACGTCAGCATGGGGGCGGAGCTGGCGTCATCTCAATTGATTCTTAAATTGATCTGAAAGATTCAAATTCCCATAAAAACATCTAAATATTGAATACTTACAGCTGAAATAAATTTAACCAACATCATTATCAATTCAAACTCTTCATTCTGCTTTTCCGCTGCATGAAGCCAGGCAGCACAGTACTGTTTTCATCACTATGACAGGTGTATGTATATAATTAAACAAAAATAATAATAGCTACTGCAGTTTATGCAGAGCATTATTAGAACGAAGCACATCTCTGAGTGAGACTCCAGCCCTATTTTCTTAGTGAATCTCACTTCACTATAGACTTTGGTCACAGCGTTTTCCCAAACATGCGACACGTCACTCAACACCTCCGCACAATAATTCAGCGCAGTGACAGTAATTAGCTTAGCTTCTTTTCTAAGTGACAATAAAAGTTAGACGTCGACCCGAACGTCCTGCTTTCTGCTAATTCTGGGACTTTAGTGATGATAGTTAAAAACTTTGCAGTTGCATTAAAACATTGAAATCCTCTTTTGTAATCACTATGACTCTGATTCTTTAAGTAATCTTTCCTGAAACAAGAAAAATAAAAACTCAATTTCAGTTATGTTCATCAATCAGCAAACCCACATTTAGTGTGTGTAGAACTTCAAATTTTTACTAAATATAGCACAAATGTTATGACTCTTACAGGCTATAAGTTCAGCTTTGCCATCTGATGTATAGATCCTCCATCTGATGAGGGGAGAAATTAATTACAGAGAAAACCGAATGGCTGTTAACTTTCTGATTTAGCACTTTCTTTGTGAATTTGAAATACTTTCCCAAGTCTTTTTTGATCAGTTTCCTTAATCATACCATATTGTGAAAAAAAAAAAATTATGCTAATTTGATTAAGTTTTACTTGACTGAATTCTACTTGTTACCATCTGTTATGTGTTTGCTTGGCTTACTTTGAATGGAGACCAAGAATAAAAACATCTCAGGATGGTTGAAAAAAAAAAATGGAGATATAATATGAACACAGTGAAAAAAGACATTAATACCGGCAGGAGTTATTCCTAGAGATGTTTGTGCAGATGTTGGTGGATAACTGAAAATATCCCCAAAGAAGAAAAGCTAAAAAGGAAATTGTTAATTCCAAAATGTTTCAGGTTTTGTCACATCAGTAAACAACCATCTTCAGTGCATTTTACTGGGACTTAATTGGAAATGTATACAGTGAGTTCAACAAAGTCTTGATTCAGGGAGAGATTGCAATGCTTGCCACATTTTTCACAACTGAAAGTGGAAAAAACGGATATCTTTTTCCCTCCAGATCACAATTATACACTACGTTGTTTTGCTCTGTTTCAAAGAATTCAAATGGAAAACACTGAAGTTTCTAGTTGCAATGTGACAACATTTGAAAAAGTTAAAAGGATATCAAGACCCTGAACTGTAAATGGGACTATGAGTCAACAAAGAACATCTGTTCTATGTATTTGAGCAAAACTAAATTAAAAGTGATCATCAATGGAATCTTTGTTTTTAAAAATTCCCTAATCAATACAAGATATCTCATTTTTTTATGGTGGTTGCAAGTTTATACAATAAGAATAAGTTACCTTAATATAAAAAAATGCATATTTAGCACAGCATTATGTGTGGGTATTCACATGTTAGCCTTTTTGATCTTAATAAATATGCAAGGTGCACTTTAAAGATAAAATGTTTATGAAGAGCATTCTATTTAAACCGAGTAAACAAAAGTGTTAAAGCATTTTGTGGGTTTTCTATATTTCCTGTATTTTATTTAATGCCCCAGTGTATGTTTCACTTTGCAGTCCAAAAGTGCATATCCAACAAAACTAAAAAGCTAAATTCGTAAAAGCTAAAAATACCAACGCAGACAGACTAGAAAAGGGGCGTTATTTCCTCCCAAAATGATCATGTCATGTCCTTTTTAAGCTTCCATCAGCAGGTATACCAATCTACAAACCTCCCTGGAGTCAGATTCCTCTCTGTCTTTTCTGCTCTATCCGACCAGCCAGCCATTCATCCATCACCTGTTCATCTCTCCATTCATCCATGGAGGACAGAGAGGGTATAGAGGAGAGGAAATTTGTTAGGGAAAATGATTTTTTTGTCGAGCCGATGCTCTAACAGGAAGGCTGAGGAGAATTTGTAGAGAAAGACTGAAACAACAGACTAAAAAGGAGCCAGTGTGGAAATTTGTGATGGAAGGGTGGTAGAAGAACATCAGGCTAATAAAAGGAAAGGATTGTGGAAGAAATGCAAAGTGACCTTGTTTTAGATTGATGTCTCTCAAGAGAAAGTGAATTGCTAAAGTGCTTACACATAAAAACACATGCACACACTGGCACACACACACAAGTTCCCTGCTGTAGGGAATCACCACTCTGTCATCGCACCAGCTCGTTCATTAGCCCAACTCCTGCTCTCTCTCCTTCACTTTCTGTCTCTTTCTCAGGATGTCAGATCAATTCTGAGTGAGAACATGACTGAGCACAGCAGACGACCGTGACGGCACTAATCAGACGGAGCTGGGCTTAGCACCCAGCCACCAATAACCTACAATGAGCTTCTGGTCATCTAAAAAGGCAACAGTCTCACAAGAATGTAAGAGATGCTGGAAGGTAAGCGGTACGATGCAGAGTTAAAAAATGTATTTAACTTGATAGAAAATATGTGCAGGGAAGCAAATGAAAGATGTAAACACAGAGCATATTCTTTGATAAACAATAACTTTTTACTAACTTAATAAACTAACTAAATTTGACTAATTAAACTGAGTACCAGAATTACCAATTTGAAATTTAATTCAAGAAAATAATTTTTAATTGTCACAAATTTCCTAGACTTTGAAGTATACTGCAGTCCATATTCATAAAGAAAAATTGAGATAGTCCTTTAATTTAAAGCTGCAACTAAATTTTCTGTCATTAGTTAGCTGTAGCACAGTATACAGCATAATGTATCTACTTATACAGTGCACTAAAAAGAATGTGATGCACTTTTTCTGATCTCTCCTTCAGTTGATTATGTGATTTGGTTATTTTATGTCAACATTTTTTATCTCATCTTTCCAAGGGCTAAGATTATTAATAGTAAAATTAATTTGTTTTTTGAATTGTTATTCATACCATGGGGCACTTTTCAATATCCAGCCTGCTTAAAAGAAAAACAGGCTTCTTAAAGAGCAAATTGATTATGACATTGTCATAATCAGGTAGATTATCTACCTGATTTAAAAAAAAAAAAAAAATTCAGGTACCTGTTCAGGTAGATTTCTGACACATTAGATAAGACAAGCCCATCTGTAACAGCAGCAAACTGCACTTAAGCATCTATAAGTAAAGTTAACTTCAAAAAAATGAACAGAGCAGATTGTTATTCATGGTGGGATAAGGAAATGTGTAAAAAGGCAACACCACCTGTGTGGTTTTGTAATTATAGAACCTAATTATGAATATAAATGAGCAAACAATGGAAAACCTTTGTTAAAACCTCCCCCAACATGTTATCCATGTTTTCATGGTGATAAATTACAAAGAGTGGATGTGTTAGAAATGGAACTATCCTGCAAGGAGACAAACTTTGGACTTTTGCCACTTTTAGCAAATAGGAATCATTTTTGTATGAACAAAAGTTTGATAGTGATGCAAGTAGAGGAAAAGGGCGATACAACTGAAGGGAAACTGAGGGGAGGGAAGAGGTTGTGGGAAACCAATCTAAAGAAGTAGCAGTCAACGTTAGAGAGGGGGTACATGCACAGGAGGGAGATCATGAGTGCTTATGGGAAGAAATGCTTGACAGAGGAAAGATTTAGATAAAGGGAAATGCAAGAGAAAGAGGCAGCTTCCTGATGTGATGACAGATGAAAGAGACATCAAACCACAAAGGAAGACAAAAAATATCTGATATTAAAATGGGCTTATTACCTTACTGTTTTAAAAGTATTTGCTGCGGTGGCATCTCCTGTTTTTGCTTCTATGTCACTTGCTTTTCAGATCAAACAAATTGTAATATCAGACAACGATAACTTGATCAAATTCAAAGTGCAGTTTTACAATGACAACACTGTCCATCAAATCACACACATTACCATTTACTATTTCAGTCCAACAATGCACTTCTACCACAGAGAGATACAAAAAAAATCATCAAGTTTAGTCACTGGATACATTTAAAATGCACAACGGCTAGTGCTGTGTTGGACATCCTGTTACCTTGAGGACTGAGTTAAGTTTGACTTGGAATCAAGAAGATGTCAACATTTTATTTATAAGTCCGTATAGAAATTATAGGATCACACAGTTGCTGCAAGTTTGTGAATGTGGAGGTCACCAAGTCACAGCAAAATCATTTTCTTGTTCAATCAGTTTGAGTTTGGCGTCATGTTGCCCTGCTCCCATTAACAGATAGGTATGCTTTGTTCACAAAGTGATGAACATGATATTCTCACCTCATACTAAGTGGCTCACAGTGTGCCAAGAAAACATCCCCACTCCATGATACTGCCACCACCAGCCTGAGTCATTGACACAAAGCAGAATGGATTCACCCTTTGTTGTTCATACCAAACAACAAATGCATCTGTTGAGGTTCTCCACATGTTGAGCATTCACACAACATGAATGTTGTGCATTGTGCGTTGTAGTCTGACATAAGGCCAGCCTGCAATCTGCAAATCTTGGATGTAATAAGTAATTATTTGAGCTACTTTTGCCTTTGTGACATGTTGGATTGATGTGCCAATTCTACTCTGACCTCCAACATCAAAATGCTTTTTCTGTCCACACATTCGCTGCACACTGGACATGTTCTCTCTTTCTTACTATTCTCTGTAAACCTTATGAAGGGTTGTGTGTGAAAAGTAGCACACTGCAAAGTCATTTAAATCCCACTCACATGTTGGATTTTAACTTCAGTAAGTCATCTTCACCATGACCAGATGTCTAAATACACTGAGTTTCTGCTACTTATCTGTTTGATTTGATACTTGTGTTAACAAGCCATTGAACAGCAGCACCTACTAAAGTGGATAGTGAGTTTTAAAAAAGTGCTTTCTGCCAAGTAACATCTTAAATTTGATTTTTTTTTTTTAGCTGTAAAGCTTTCAATAAAAAGAGTGGTTTGATTCCTGAACCCAGCCTTTTGATATCTTTGTGGGAAAAACAATAAACCTCTGACATGTTTAACGGAGAGAAAAAGTAAATCGACATGAATATAGAGTAAGAGCTGTCAAGTTAATATGTTTATTCAAATGGGTTTTAAAATTGTTTCTTTTTGTTGGTTTTAAAAACAGAGTCAACAGCTTTGTGGCGCATTTTCCATTTTCTCCTGCATGTATTTATTCTGTAGATATTGCTATTCCTAATATAAACCGTGAACCAAAAGCAGTATCAGTGATTTTATTCAGAGTGATGCTGTCACACCAGAATGCATTGGTCACAGTGCATCCAAACTGTTCCAACATCATGATAATAATTTGTGACGACCATGACCTCCTCTTGATTCAGTGTAGTATTATCTTAAGCTATTCAAACAGGGTTCAACATATATATTGTTTTGCTATTTTGACTTTAAGAGGTTTAATGAGGGATGTTTTTGGTAAGAAAAGTGGAGCTTACTCTTCTGAAGCAGCATTACAAAAAGCAAATATTTTTCAAACATCTCTTATCTCCAGTGGTGAATTATTATTCTTTGAAGGGCTGCAGTTTGGCTAGGTTTACAGGTCTTAATAAGCAACACCAAGTGATTGTCCCATCTGTGAAATCAAAAGGACTTAAATAGAAGATGCATAGTATTTTTTTTTTTTTGCTTGTTTCTTCAAAAGAACACATCTTTCATCTGAATGGTCCAGTCAGATCTCATCCATAAAGGCATTTATAAGAGAATACTTGTTAAGGTTCCTACTTTTTCAAAGAGCAGAAGAAGTGTAACAAACAGTGGTGCTCAAAATTTTAGAATGTATGCCCCTTTAAGAAAAAGTTGATCAATTTTATATAATTTTAAATTGCTCTATTTAATAGATTTTCTTTCCTCTTTTTGCCTTTACACAAACTGCCCATTTTTAGTCATGAATCTTTAAACAGAAACAAAACTATGCAAGCAAAAAGCAAACGTTCAATTGTCGACGATGGCGTATTAGGGTTAAACTACGACTTTAAAAAAAAAAAAAATTAGAATAATAAAGTGATAATTATATGGATATAAAGTCAGAATCCATCAATCCATTATCTAAACATTCTTATCCTGCAAGTTACATCAGATGTAACCATAACTCTGATGTAACTGTTATGGTTACATCAGAGTTGTAACCATAACAGAAAGAAAGATGCTATATTATCAGAAGAAAGTCGTAAAATTCTGAGAAAAAAGTCTGAATGAGATCAAAGCTTTGATAGAATCATCAAGATCTGTCATGACCAGCTCGTCAGATCTGTGCTGTTCTTTCTTCGAAATAGACACAGTCGTTTGCACAATCATTTTAATATCTGGGACTGATAATATTTTGAAAAAGATTTAGTATTTCTTTGTTTGTAAAATTGACTAAGTATAAGTTTACAAGGTTCTAAATATCCCACTTAAATACTTTTCTTTAATGTACCCGGACATTCCAAATGAAACTTTGAAGGGAAAATAGGCCACCACTGGGTGTATAGGTAAGACAATGATAAAATATTGGGCCAATTAAACATAAAAATGGTTCACCAAACTCAAAATAAACCAATTTACATTTCAGCGCTCAGAAATAAATTTTATAAAAAAATAAAAAATAAAAAAAAACTGTGGTGACCCAGGACTGAGGTCACCATTTCTTTTTTAAATCAGTCCTCAGTCCTTATTTCCTCAAGAGGAAATAAGAAAATTCCTCTTATTGTTTGCTTCTCTTGTAGCATAGTCCTGCCGTTAAATGAAATGAGAAAATTAAAATCTGTCCATTGGCAAAAATGGAGTCAAACAAATTTGTCCATCTATCAGGATGAAAAAGTTTTGGGGAGGAGGTTTCATTTTGACTAACATTCAGAATATTTTACTTGAAAAAATGTAGAGAAAAAATTTACTTACAAAGTTTTATTTTCTTGTGTGTGCATTTTTTGTTGTAATTGTTGCTGCGTTAAGGTAATGGTATTTTGCAAAGTCATACTCTGGACCAGCAGCTTTTACATAAAAAAAATGAGTTTTTGGTATGAAAGAAGAACCCATTATAAATGCAAGCATATTTCTCACAACACAAGACAAGTTAATAAATTTGTTAGAGCTGGTTTTTGTCATAAAATATGTGAGCAGTCATATTAAATTAAAACAGTAAGGTAAAGAACAATTCACACACTTGCTATTTTAAATTAAGTCATAATCAGCTCAGGTACAGGAGTTATAAAAATATGTTGGCTTGCATTTCTGTCTTGAATGAGAAATGTTTTTGTCAAATTGCCTTAAGTAAAGACAAGTAAAACCTGATAATGTAATCAGACGTTTAAATAAAGTTTCCAAGGAAAGAATTAAAAAAGGTCTAGAGCTCTCAAACTGCTTTATTTGGCACATTATGTGGTCTCCTTTTGTGGGATCAAGGTTAATTAAAAATGTAATGGTGCTCTTCTCACCTTAGAAACCAAACATATGGCTTGTGTCTCAATGCTTCAGCCAATTAAAATACAGTAGATTTATAGCATGGCATCCAACCAGCTTAAACCATTGTTTGTCTTGGGAACCATGCTCATTAAAAACACATTGTCAATGATCCATATCATGAAACCAAAACTGACTAAAACAACATTTACTTCTCTAGAAGCCCAGCATTATTAGGATAAATACTAATGTCATGAGCAGAAATGCCACGATTTTGTCTGCCACTCTGTTTCTGAGACTGTGATTGGGTTTACAGCTGTAAGTAAATAAACCAGTTGCACAGTGTGTGATCTATTGGGAGTTTAGTGTCAGAATTCTTTGGTTTCAAACACATGTACAATTTATCCAAACACTCCTGATGCAAATATGAGCCGCTTCTATCCCGCCAAAGAAAAGTTGCAGATGTTCACCTTTGACTACAGCCCCCTGAGCTAAATGCCAAGCAGATAAATCTCAAAACCCAAGGGTGGAATGGAAAATTAATATTCTGATAAATTGAGCAGAAAGTCAAGAGTGCATTATGCTGATCTATCCCATCAGTGATGATTTAATTTAGGTTTTAAGCTGCTTCGGTTTGCCCGTAGTTCCAGGGAAAAGGAACGTGGCTGGTTTTTCAACCTTATAAGATTCACTCCTATTTTCTTCCTAGTCATTCCCACTGGCAGGAAAATGACATATACCTTATAGCAGAGAGGAGAAACACTAGAAGTGCATCTCAATAAATTAGAATACAATCAAAAACTAAATCTATTTCTGTAACTCAATGCAAAAAGAGAAAGTCAAATCTTGCATAAACACTCTGGAAACATTGGGGGTTTGAGCTGAAAACACAAAATAGAGTTTCACATGAAACCAGTGAAAAGGGAGTATAATGTTATAACCTACACAATCATCAGGAAGACTGCTGACTTGGCAGGTGTTCAGCAGGCAGGTGCCGACATCCTCCACAGGGAGAATGCGTCACAAAAGGTCATTAGATAGAAGCTGGCTGTTTACAGAGTGCCGTGTCCAAGAATATTATTAGAAAATTAAGTGGAAGGAAAAAAAATTGTGGTTGAAAAAGGTGCATACCAAATCCAGAACTAAACTGTATGAGTTTCACTTTCAATTGAATTTTTGAACTAAATTCACTTGTAATTGTTGCGTCTTTCATTAAGATGTAACTTTTTTTTTTTTTTTTAAAATTGGGGTAAACGTGTAAATAAAGCAACCTTGCAACTAAATCTGTCACAATAACAAATTTAGCTGGAGGGTAAATTATCCCAGAAGTTACTGTGATAAACGATTAAATCTTTGGTTTCTGAGACCATTTTCAAGCAATACAATAGTAATGAGATAACAAAGCAAAAACAGATTCTAAAAGCTCAATAAGTTTTAAAATTAAATAAATATTTAACCATGAGACTGGAAGGCATTTAATTTTTAAAATAAACAAAAACAAAAGAAGCAACATAAATAAATTATGAAGTCTGTCTAAACAAAACAAACTTAATTCAAATAAAACCAAAGCACCAGACTAAGACTTTAATCATCCGGTTTTTGGTAGAAAGAGAGAGAGAAAAAAAGAAGAGAGAAAAACTAGATTGTCCAAATGGAAAGTGAGTTCTTTTTAATTTACTATGTGATTAGTCTAACGTAGAGATTTTAGTAAATTTAAATTTTCTCCTGTATTTACACCTCCTAGTGCAAGATTGTCAGCAGATGCCAAAGTTTAAGTGTTTTTGTCATTTGAGTCTAAGAAGTCCAATGTAGAAGCAATCCAATCCGAACTTCTTTCTGACGTTAAACCTGATGTGCAGTCAGCAGATGTTAAACTTGATGACTTTCACAGCATCACAAACTCCAAACTTTTTCCTTTTAATGGGTCACAGCAGGACAGTGATAACAAATGGGTACGTTTCCATCCCTCCAGACCGCCACAACTGGGTAACAAGACGGGCCTGTAGCATTTCGGCCAGGTTTGTGATACTGCCCTTGGGCACAGTGCTGTAATACGTTAGGAAGTTTTACAGTCTTATCCATCACCAACAACCATAAGGGATGGGTCTGTTCAGTCGCACATTTGTTATTTTGTTCCAAAAATGCAGCCAGAGCCATAAAGAACCATCTACAGAGACGAGAAGGAGTCCTGCACCAGATGGTGTGGCCCCTGCAGAGTAGTGATCTAAACTTCATCAAGTTTGTAAGGGGATACATGGAAAATAGGATCAACTCGAACACACAGTTAACGGAGGAGGAAACACTTTGCCCAAACCTGCTTCACAGAAGTTTGCGAAGGCACCATTTGTAATCATTTAAGACTAAAAAAATATTGCAATCAGCCCATTAAACTAAAAAGACAATAAAAATATTCCCTCAAACTTTGGCCAAAGTGAAGAAACTATACAAGGCCTGTCATCATGATTAGCCCTACTATGCCACTGCGGCTATGAGTGCCATGTCTTTCTGCTGGCTGTCGCTCTGTTGCTCTCATCTCTTTTGACTGTTTCATTGCTGGCTCGGCAAACGGCTCAGCAACCCTGAAAAGTTTGTATGGTCTGACATCTTTTACTTGTTTTATCTCCTCAGGTGTCAGGCGGATGTAAGGGAGCACAAAAAAATGCCTGTAGTAAAACTCAGTGAGCAACAGCTTTTATGTTGCAGCCATATGTGAATTTAATTGGCAGATCTTAACTAACTGGGGGGACAAAACTGCATTGTTTTTACTGGATAGATTTGGATAAAAGGTTTTGAAAAAGACACTTCACCCTATAAGAACATCTAAAGGCAAGTGAACAGTGGAGTATTTACTCTTTATTTTAAACCCCCTTAAGATCAAAAATCTTTTCCGTGAGGGAGACCTGGCCAAGACAGACAACATAAAGTAGATTAATAAAAAAAATACATATAGCAATTTTATTAAAATAATTTAAATAAATGCACATTCATGACAACAAATATTATTTCTTAAATTTCAAATTAATCTACAAGTTCTGAAGCCTCAAGTAGAGATGACAAAGTCCAGTCCTCCAGATGCATCCCTTCTTCTACATAACATGAATCAAATGAATGGCTCATTACCAGGCCACTGAGGCACTGAATGACTGCTGATGAACAAATTCAGACATCCTAGTTTAATAAAGACACTTCACCAAACAAACTTTTGATAAATGAAACTCATAACTTGTCTGATTGAAAGTTATAGCTCGTGATGACTTTATGAATGGGACACAACATAAATAAGAGCAGTCACCTAACATGGCTTCATAGGAATAAATGTACCGATGTTCCAACCTATCACTGCTCAAAGGAGATCTTTAATTTCCAGAAGCATGTGATTTTGGTTTCATCTAATTTGAAAAGCGTTATGGCTTTTCTGAGCGATGTAAAAGGCAAACGGCAGATGTTCTGTCTATGGTACTTGCCAGTGCCACATAAAACTGCCTCTGAACACTAATCAAAGTGGGTCTTTCCTCAGGTTCAGCAGAAAAGTTCATGAAGTGATAAAAACATTTTTTTTGGCTGTGTTGTCACAGAGTGTCACATGTGTGGTAAAACCAAAAAATTGAAATAACTTTATGCAATTAAGCACAATTTGTAACCCATTTGGTGGGACAGACCAACAATCTCACCGTACAGATGAACTAAAAACTGTTGAATGTTCCCTTTGTGAAAGTATGAATAAGCTAATGGGTTTAATTTCAAAAGGCAAATGAAAACTTGTAAACAGAAAAAACAGGAAAGTACTAAAGACAAGAAGGGAATTATAGTAAATATATCATGCATTAATGCTATGCATGACTTGTTACATGTAAGAACAGTCAGACAGAATTGATTCGAAGAATAAAAAGACAAGACAATGAGACGAATGGGAGAGGGAGGAGAACTTGCAAAGAAAGACACTCTTTACCTTCTGTGTCTTGGCCGAGGCAGGCTGATAGCAGCAGGAGATGAAGGACTCCAGTTCTCATTACATTCATCCATCTGACCCGGCCTCGTGACGGCAGCCCCATTAATCGTGTTCTAACCATCCTCACCACCATGCTTCAACAAGCATCCAGCTGCGTAGAAAGGGGAGGAGACAGGGAGACATTAATGTAGGTTGGCTCCAATCATTAGCCACATCTCCAGCTGTGGGAGTGAAAAAGAACATCCAGTGACCTGTGGCTTTCCTGCTCAAAAATGAAAGGAAACGCATGTCAAACTTTGGGGTGTTTGGGCTGTTTCCATTTCAGTGGGAGTCAGTGGGGAGGAGGGTAGGTCCAATCAGGTTGGGTTCAGATTAAGCTAATGGGAATCATCCTTTGTCTTCTACAGAAACTACTTGCACTAAGGAAGAAAAAACAAAAAAGATTTGATGTATCTTAACTGTATGCACTCTTTTCCCTGCAGACATGGGCTTTAAAGAAAAGATTTTCTTTAAAGGTTTTCACATTGACAGTTCCCTGTGTTGCATCCCTAAGATAAAGATCTAAAAAAAAAATCTAAAGCCTAGATACCTTTTACTATTTATTTTGAAGAACAAAAAGCACAGTGCAATCAAAACTCTTTAATTGGTCTTTGTGTTAACACATGAAAGTAAATTGCAGATTTTTTTTAGGATGGCAGCATTAAAGAAAAGGAGACAGAGAAAGGGAAATGATGGTGAGGAAGGTAATTTAGAGTTGGATAAAATGCCAGAGGTGTCAGATACATTTTAAATCTTGCTGTGGAAAATCTGCCACATTTGAAAAGCTACATGGAGAAGCAAGCATGAAAAAACACATTGGCCTGACATGTGCTTATGTATTTATGCAAGTGCAGCCTTTTTTGTTGTTGTTCAAGCAGTTTAGGATTAGAATAATTATGCATTACAGAAAGAGCAGAAGAAGAGAAAAAAGTCCAGAAAAGTTCAACAAATATTTATGTTCTGAATGTACTGTAATGGGCTTCCCTACAGATTTATAATGGATTGGTTTCAGCTCAACGTCATCAAGCATCTTGACTGACTGTTTAATCATTTGCATAAATATCTTTGAGTGCAACAGAAAGCATCCTTGGGTTCTCAGCACAAACAGTCCAGATGGTTTCATTTCATTTTGAGTGTTTGAGTAAATGAATAGAGAAAAAAATGTGTAACACAACCAAAAACTGAAATTATTTTTTTCATCTAAATTCTTGCATTATCACCTGATTGCACGTTGAGCAGACACTGACAAGAGAACCAGTGACAAAAATATGCAACTAAAAACTTTTTTTCTTTACACACAGGACTTGCATGAGTAACACCTTTACCCAAAACATGCTAAACAATGTCCTTTCAAGAAAGAGCTATTATGTTCTTCCCTTTGAGAAACAAAAAGAGTTACCGGTTTAATTAGAAGCGATTCATGAAGCTCCCATGGCAGACATTACAGAGGCAGAGTCAGATTACTGTTGCTCCTATTCTCTCAATGGAGATTGAGTTGGTTGACAATGAAAATGTAATTGGGATATTCTACGAAGCCCCAGAGGTGAAATCTAGCTGACTTAAAACGCTAACTTTGTTCGAGGATGACACTTTAGACACATAATGTGGGCATGCTCTCAGTTCTGCCGTTTTCATCTATCCATCTGGGAGCGTAAACGGATGTGCTGGATAAAGTGCCAGAGAACGTCTGTGGAGGGAACGGATGACATCTGACATTGTGAAGATATTCAGTCTTGAACAGAAAACCCAATGGCATCCCCCCCCCAAAACCCCACAGTAGTTGTTTTTATAGATCCCAATATGTGAGATGTTTATGCATCCCTAATGTATTGTCAGACCTGCAAAGGAGTTTTATAAATAACTCAGTTATTTTCAAAAGACTGAGCCACAGGGCAATTGAAGAAGAGATGACACACGAGACTCCGTTTGCATCCCTTCCATTTGTGATGCTTTCAGAAGATTTAAAATCATATCAGATATACAAAAATATGTTGCAATCTGTCAAACAAGAAAAACAATGGCGAGAATGCATTTGAACAAAACATTTGATCTGCATTGCTGTCATATTTTATTTCTCTTAGTTAACTGTGACAAAAGATAAAATCCAACTAGATACTTTCAGTCATTGTGCACAATCTAATCTTTAAATGTCTTTTGACTTCATAAATGTTTGAGAAGTGATTCACTACTGGGCTGCAAAGTGAGGTAGTGGTTAGAAACAGTTCTGCAACATATCCCGTTCATGTTTGATATCATGTTTTCAAATTTAATTTGTCTATTTTACAATCTTTCAATCCATTCTTTTCCCCAACCATCTACTCAACATGATGCCACAAAATGTATCCAAATGTGGTGTGTGCCTCTTTAACAATCATGCAGTCTTATTGTCAGCCAGTTCAATAAAAGTCTACAAGTCAGAGAAATCAAAATATGCAAGTGCCTCAGAGAGGGAAGGTCAGTGTGGAGTTTGCTGCTTGTTTTCTCAGAGTTTTTTTTTATGGCTTCTTCAGATTTCTTTGAGTTTGATGTCCAATGTTGTCTCTTACAATAAAAAGCGCTGAAGTTTAATTATTCCATTTGTTCATGCCATTTAGTATGTTAACTGAGCATCACTGATTAAACTGTTAATTAATCAGAAAGAAAGATGAACTCCACGACCTGAACAGATCTCAGCAGGTGCAGAAAATTGTGAAATCATTTCAATCTGCACCAAGATTAAGTGATAATGCAATGATCCTGCACTACTAGGACTTTCTAAAGATGATTGTCAGACATTTGTTTGAGGGAGAGAAAAACATTCACACAGTTTTTACCTTCTTTGGCCAATATTAATCAATTGTAAGATAAGAAAAGCAGTGTAAGCTGTGCTGATATATTATCTCTTTTTTTTCCCCTCATGTTTGGATTGGCCTAAGTCCTTCTCACTGAGGAACTCATCTTTTATCAACTAATTTATATCAAACAGAACAACCAAAACAGTTTCATATGATGGACTATATTTTCCTAAATAGGATTTCTAAATAATTTCAGTATTATATTTTGGAGAGTGCTCCCCATTTGTTACAATGATAATAAATATAGTTGAAAAAGTGTCTTACTGCAGCAGGTTTGGTTGTTTTGTGGTAATTTTACATTTAATGGTCCTTATTACAGCCTGACAATGTGTTACCATGGATGATGCCATGACATCAAATGGGAAAAGACTACTCTATGTACTTTGCTAAGTTCAACTCAAGTATGCAGTAAGAGAAATAAACATCGTCTCATGACAGACAGGCCACCCCGCTCAGGTTTCTTGAAACTTGAACTCTGATCTAGGTGAGGTCAGAACAGCACTTCAATCTGGACCAGTGGGAAAAATGCAAATCTGACATCTACAAATTTGAAATATTATAGAATTTTGTCATCTTTGCCTTTGATATAACTATCCAAAGTGTACCGTCGCACCTCAGTTGACTTATGTTACTGTATTTTGCTGAAGGTGAAGTTCAGTTCATTTATTATTGTATGCAAAGTAAGTTTATCCATAACTCCCTGCCTTCTGCATTGTTTACATTAGGTCCTGTGAAAAAGTGCACATCTCCTGGTCAGACACTTTCACTTCAGAGTTACACCTTATAAAGGATTTACAGTTAAATCCATTATAATGGATTATTAAAACTATTTATAATGGTTTTAATAGGTGCACAGTGACCTATTAAAACTTAACTTGCAATCCTTTGACCCAAATTGAACCAATTCTGTTCCACTACACTGAATGCAAAAACAACTGGAGAGAAGTATAATAAATGCAATATCATCTCATAATTAGTCAAAAGATAGTTATGTCACCATAACAAAAACAAGACCAAAACACTGACATCTATATTTGTTCACTGTGACATTATTATTCATCACTGACAGCAATGGCGTCACTCATACTTCAACTTTTTCCAGTTTTATGTGTGTAATAAAAAGGGATAAATATCTACGCAGTAGTTGGATCGCACTCAAAAGATACTGAGTGCAACTTCCTTCACAAAATGTAAAGAAAGATGGAGTACTATCAGATTTGATCAGTTGTAGGGTTTCTCTTTTTTCTTTGGCAAAAGACCACAAGTCATTTCTCCCTGCAGTGCTAGACTTGTGCGTCTGTTTTGGTTGGATTTACCCAGAATGCCCTGATCTACAGTCTGCTTCTGCTCTTGGAGCGGTCTCCTGTCCGCTTGGCGTTCACATATACATTCAAACCGTGTCAGACCAAACCAAGATCGAGGTTTTTATGCAGACCATAGTTCACTTTGTGGCTCTGCAACAGAGTTCAATTACGCAATCACACATCCCCAAACAAATTGAATCTTCTAGGCTAACAAACTGGAGTTTGACTGAAGAAACTAAACAGGGCTGGTATTAATACATACTTAGGCCGCTGCACACATCCAAATAAAAAAAATAAATAAATCACTTTTTTTTTTTAAAGTTTGAAGCTGATTTTAAGTTACAAATTTTATTTAAAAAGAAAATGTCTTTTATTGCAACAACTAGGCAAAGATACATAAAAGTCAACCCTCATAGAATACAACATTTTTAAATCTTATTTGAAAATTTGTAAAACTATTCATTAGGCTCCAGGATCAAAGTACCAAAAAAGATTTTGATTGAAGACGATTTCTACCCAGTTGTAGAAAGCCTAATGTTTTTAAATTTCAATTGCTCGTTTATTGAATAATTGTTGCTCAAATACACTCAAATTAACATTCATCTGTGGTCCTTGTTAGTGCTTTCACTAATACGCGTCCTGACGTAGTGGAAGACAGCCGAAGTAGATTAAATCTGTACTAGTGGATCAGTCAACACTTTTATAAACAAATCTCTACAATTAATACCAGCAGCAAGAAGCCAAACCACCGTATCATTGCTTCTAAAAAGCAGAATAAAGATCAAACAGTTAAGCTTTTGATTCTAATCCTGTTTAATGCTGGCAAGCACCTGCACAGCTTCTAAGAAAACTGAGGATAATTAATAAATTTTCTTTCTTCATGACTCACCAGTTGTTATCACTGCTGAACAGTCCCAGTCGGGATCAGTCCAGGATAACAACAATCAGACAATGTCAGAGCCAGGAAGAATAGCTGGCTCATGTTTAATTCTCTTGTCTTCTATTGACAGCTCTGTTGCAAACAATTGCAGACCATGCTGTAAGTGTCAGAAACCAGGATAAAGTGTATTAGGGCTGAAGGCACTGCTCAACTGCTAGAACATCAAAAAGTTTGATTCCTCCAGAGAGGAGCGGAAATACACCCCACAGAGAGGCAGGCATACTCAAAGAAAACGAAACATGGAAATTCGATGGAACCGGAGAGACGGGGGCCGATCAGACAACGAGAGAAGAGACGGGAGGGAAGGCTTAAACAAAAGGAGTGACAAGCAACGACAAGAGACTGCGATACAAAAAAGGAATTCAAACTAAGCAGTGAGACGAAAAAAGAATCACGAAGGGGAGTTTGTGACCTGCACTGGTTTTAATAAACATGAACAACTTTTGAATCAGGTGTGACCACAGGGAAGATGCACAAATTAAAAGAGAGCACAGATAATGTGAGGTAAGTGTGAAATAGAATGTCAGTACTGAAACAGAAGCAACAAGATAGATGGAAATCCAAAAGAAACAGAGAAAAAAGTACTAGAAAAGACAATGGTAAACTTTGTGAGAGCTAAAAATGGTAATACAGACTCAGCAGCCTTGAGGGAAAGGAAGAGATTTTTGTATCCTGTGTAAGGTCATAAACTTTGTGATAACATTTTTGTCAATCCAAATGACAGATAAGACCTTGGTACTGAAATTCTGAGTGTTTTTGCTGAAAAAGACAAATTGCAATATTTTCCTTGAAGTCCCAGAGCTGAAATATCCCCATCTGTCAGTCCGTCTACATGTTTGCAAGTACTGTTCATCAATGTCTGTCATGTTTGTCAGGTTCTCTGATGTCAACATTTCTCTTTTCCATTCTTTTATTTCCAACGTTCCTTTCTTCCCCAAAAGCTTTATCTGATACAGCTTACTATGAGAGTTTAATTGACTTGCACAAACATTCTTTCCCAGGATAGAAGGACAATTTCCTTATTGTTGGATGTCTGAGAAAATTATCTTTGGCTTCTTCAAAGTGCTTTAGAACTCTTGCAGGAAATGACATTTTGGAAAGTAAAGCATTGTGGGGAAATGAAAACTGAGATCACAGCCTCTACTCCAACACAAATAACAGGCCCAACGTCAAAGCACTCTCTGGTCAAACAGAATTTTAAATACAGCTCAAACTTTTTATATCTGCACAAAAATCTATTTTTTAGCATGTTTTACTTGTACTTTCCACTTTAGACCTCCTTTCTACAGCAGAAAGCCTATGGAAATGTATGATTCAGTATTCTGTAAACTATGTATCTGGGAGTTACATTACTAATATTGGAATTTATTATCAATCTTAGTCATTCCCTCCTTCTAAATTAAGAACTAAGTTCTCTAAAAGCTTTACAATAATTTCTTCTATTTTGCAACATATGTTCGATCAAATATTTTGAGAAAAATAAAAATCTGTGCATCTATATTCGGGAGCTTTTATTTCGTGGAAATGATGGCCAAAGGTAAGTAGACAACATAAGGTATTTATTCCAGCACAGCTCAGCAAGTGCTTAGTTACACACTCTGGATTGAGTTTGTGTGTAAAACCGCTTGCAGTGCTGTGCTGTCAACATGAATTAACTCATTTGTTTGGCGCAAACAATGTTTGCAAATAAACATACAACGGGATTTGCATGTTTTGTATCAAAAGTGATTCACACCAAATCCTCACCACTTTGCAGCATCAGTGGGAGCAAAGTAGAGGGATTCACATTCTTGACACATGCAGTTGTGTTGACCAGGCTGTCCAATAAGCTAATGGCCGGGCACTTTGCCCATCTTGTTCCGCCAATCTCACTGAGTGTCAAAGTGACAGTCAGCACCTGTGAGTCTCAAGAACCAGAATCCAAAACACCACAATTTTCCTGATTGTCCCCAAGTGCTACAGAGAGAGAACCATGTAGAAACACACACACACACACACCCACACCCCTACACACAATACAAGGAAGAAAAGTATATACCTCCTAAAGTAGATTTAATTCAAGTGTTCCTATGAAAAGAAAAACATAAACATAAAATTTCAAAACGTACATCTAAAGTTTGTCTCCTGAATGACAAAAAAAAAAAAAAAAGTGCCTTGCTTGTAGTTCAGCATTTTATTTCTTTACACTTCAGCATT
Source organism: Brachyrhaphis roseni (assembly GCA_903066815.1). Classification (NCBI taxonomy): domain Eukaryota; kingdom Metazoa; phylum Chordata; class Actinopteri; order Cyprinodontiformes; family Poeciliidae; genus Brachyrhaphis; species Brachyrhaphis roseni. Next base: position 7,614 of record CAEFZY010047603.1, on the reverse strand, counting down.
CCTGTGAAATGTTGCTGCATACTCAAGGGAAATAGTGAGGCAGAAAAACAAAAGATAATTTATTGATTAGTCCATAAAGGTGTGTTTAAAATGCTTTGGATCGTAAACTTTGATGTTTTTATTACATTATAGTGGCCAAAAGGTGTTTTATTTATTTTCTAAGTCACTTCAAGGTGGACAAAAGGCAAACTACTGCATTAAAAGTGGAGTAAATGAAGGATGCTTGAAGACAGTGTAAGTGTAAGATAGCCATTGTGTCTTATGTTAAGATTAACAACGTTTTACAAAGTTACATAAGGACATCTCACTTCTACCAGCCGTATCTCAGTGATGTCGGTTTCTTCTCCGCTGTGGGGTCATTCGATTTCACTCAAGTTAAAATGTTGGTATTTTCATCTGCACTTGAACTCGGCACCACAGCGGAAAAAAATTAGTGCACTGATGTCAACAAAACTGGCACTTGTTGCGTGACCTGAAGTGCCACCAAAATGAACCAAGCAATTTGTGAAATTTGTTCCCATCAGCCTCCAAGGACGTTCGCTTTCTAAAAGTAATCACTCCGGTGCAGCTGAGCTTACTGAGGGCACAATAAGATAACATTTCAGCTTCAGAAACATATGTATTGATTCGTTGAGCCATTGCAGGAGCAATACAAATGATGTAGAAGGAAAACAGTGGAACATAAACTAGTGAAACTACCAAAGAAAAAAAAAAATAGAGGACAAAAATGTAGGGATTGATTCTTTTCTCTCCCCCCGCCCCCTTATGGTTTTACAAAGGTTCTTATTTAGTTATTAAATTAACCCTTCTTTTTTCATTATCCTGTAGAAGGATAAGTTTGCTGGTAGGCAAAATAAATGAAAGTTTGCACTGAAGCTAAATTTCTATATGCTTTACTGTCATCAGCATGGAGACAGGAAAAGCTGGGCCGACTGAGGAAGTACAGGTATAAGAAATCAGGTCACCAAATCTTTCAGCAAGATTCTTTTGATAAGTCGGTCATGTTGGCACTCCTGGATTGAGAAGGTTTAAAATTATGTTTGGGCTTTGCTCTGTCCTTGGGTCCTCTCTGACTCTCAGTGTTGTAATATTTATGAATGTTCTTTGTCGACAAGCTGTGAAGGGTTGCACAGTGCGCTTTAGCCTCTCATTTTCTCGCCATGAAAGCTGTAATGTACATTTGAGAAAATGCAGCCTTCTACGATATAATAAGTGGATGAGGGGAGTCTTGGCAGCTATCTCTCAATGCTGCAGCTCAGGAGAAATGACTCCTACTAAATCATCGGTCTGTTTACAGGTATCGCCACAAACCAAACGCGGTATTTATTATTTTCCTTTGTTGGGTGTCAAAAACCTTGCAGTGCACTCATTACTGCTTTGCTTGCATTTTTTTTTTTGGTCGAACAAAAGTTAAGGAATTTGAAAATTTGTGTTGGAGTTTTATGACATATTTGAAGGTTTGTTTTTGTTTTACGCAAATGGGAAATGTCAAAGTTTCAAGCCTAATTACAAGCTTTCCAGCCTGCCACTGTTTAACAAAAGTTGTTCTTTTACACAATCCGAGTAGTAAAGCTTAAAAAAAATATGTCTTTTTGTTGCAGAGGCATGTCATGTGTTCTAATGACAATCAGGGGAACCCAAAACATTTATGCAAAACCTTTTGAATTCATGCTCTACAAACTTTACCTAACTTTTTTTTTTTTTTTTTTAAACCATTGGCTCTTAAATAACACTGTAGAACAACTAAACACACAACCAGAAGAGCAATAGAGATTAGAGACGTGCTCAGAAATCCAGCTACCAGAATCAGATACTCATCAGAATCTAGACATTTTCCTGAAGCAGACTGGGTCCTTCAGTCTTTACAGTAAGAAGATGCAGATTGTACACAAGTCTCTCGGGTCTTTTAAGGATCAACTTAAAAATGGTTTGTGCAATTTGCTAGTTTAGTGGCAACAATTCCTAACAAGATGATTTCAAAGTGGAAGATGTCAGAATTTTATTTGATTTCCCATCTAACATCACAGGTGTGGGAGGGTGAATGTTACAGTATTTTCTGGGTGACCAGAGAGAAGCTGTTCTGTTCTTGACAAACTTTGAAAATAAATTTAAATGAAAGAACCAAATTAAGTGGTGATGAAACCAACACACAAACAATTTTGTACTTTGCATCTGGTCCAGGTCTCCCGTTCAGAATGCTTTTGTTTAGTTTTTCTTTTTTTATATACTTATTTATTTATTTAAAGAAAAAAAGTTTAATCTTCATATCCCCAATAAGTCATTTTGTTGTAAAAAAAAAAAGTTTTTCTATCTCTATTTTTTATTTTTCTCTTCACCTTTAGGCTGTTTGAAAGGCTGATGTGGAAAAATGTGAAAATAAAAATGATATTCAGGATGTAGGAGCCATTATGGTGGCCTTTCACTGCATCCTGGATTCTACCTAAGTAAATGCAGCAATCTACTTTTCTCTTTGAAACACACTCACACTCCAGTTAGTAATGCACATACACAGTAATGTGAGATAATACAAAGAAATGTGCTTTTTAGACCATACAATTGTTAAAAGATGCAGTGCTCATGATTTATGGAATCCTTTTTCCTGTACTTTTCCCCACTTCCATATTTTCTCCCCAAGTACAAACTTTCAAAGCAACTCTGTAACACTCTCTCTCCTATTTAAGTCCATTGGAGAAGACTTCATACCAGAGCACTGCACTAATGATCACAATATGAACGTGTTCCAACTTTAGCAGCAGCTAATTTGACCAAGTAGATGTTCCAGCTGACTACTCGACCAGAGTCTGAGCGGTGAGCGGCCAAATTAACAAGCAGAAACATGACAGCTGACAAGGACTGAAATTTGAGTGAGAGGAGAAGGAGGCACGGTGTCCCTCTCTAGTCCAATATAAATATGAGAACATGTGAACAGAGGCAAAAGGAACACTGCAAAGTTTGGAGTTTAAGCCTTTGCTGTTTTTCTGTGCTCCCTGTTGTAATTAACCTCATTTCAGCAGGGCTCACTGTCTGAACTCAGTAAAAAGCAAGATTGCAATATGCCTTCACTTTGTTGTAAACTCTTCCAGCAGGCCTATACTCACTACAAACATCCCTAGCTTCTGGATGGATGATGACTTGATCCTCAGTTGCAGGTTTAGGTCACGTTCTTTTTGCCAGGCATTTTTTAACCCGTTCTTATAGCAAGCAATTAAAAATCAGGCAACTGCGTCATGGGTGCTGAATTTTACGCATCACAGAGAGAAACACTGTGCTCTATGCTGTTATCCTATTGTGGTTGTGTGTTTTCTTTGTTTCTACTGCTCAGCAGGTGCCACACTGAACCTCACCAACCGGTGCAGGTTGAAAGGGTTTGAGTGCATCAGGTTTCAGGCTCTGGGAGAAGAAAATATAATTGGGAGACAAGGTGCTGCTCAGCCTAATTTCACATATAGCCTGATTTCCACATTAATGGTAGTTGTGCTTTATTTATACAGCCAAGTTCTAAATTGAGTAAAAATAAACTACCTTTTAGACATTGGTTACACAACCAATTTTCTCCTCCCTGTTGTTTTATTTCCAAAAATAATCACTACGGCTCAATGTATTCCTTGCCAGTGGGAGGTGATCATGTTGATATAAACAGAATAAAAATTCAAAAGAAGACTGCTAGGCTGATAAATTCTAAAAAAATAATAAAAAAAATAAAAATAATTACAGTCTCTTCTACTTGTCACTGCTTACCTGTTCCTCTTGTAACACAGGGGAAAGAACCCGGATTGTGACGGAGGACGTGGCTCTAAAGCCAACTGGTAGACCTTTAAATAACTAAAGTGGTCTAGGGTTTCCCAATTAAAAATACTCAAGTCTGGCTTAAAATGATGAAACAGAAATAGTATACAAAAATATATTTTATTTATTCATGCTTGTACAATATTAAAAATATACTTTATTATTCTAATTTAAAACCTGATGAAGCATAGAAAACCCAGGACAGAAGCAATCTGAGACTTAACACAAAATAACTGCAAACCAAGCTAGTAACCATGCAAATTAAAGACAAACTAATGTTAGACAAAAACACACAAAAAAAACCAAATCTCAAGTTGCCCAGTCCTATGACACTGTGCAATCAGCTGATTTATAAAAGAAAACTATTGTTCTGGTTCTGTGGTGTCTGTGCTACAACTCCAGCTCTTTAGGACAACCTATTAGCTACTTAATGAGAGCATCTAAAAATGTGCACTTAGGTGAGAGCATAAAATACAACAGCGGCAATCTGTAATACCCAAAAACAACAATAAGTTGTCTGTTGACCATAATAAAGCCATAAGGTAAAATGAAAAACTAGTACCTTAATCAGCCACACAAATGAGTACATTCAGATGCTGCCGTGAACAGCCACTGAGATGCTTCCTAAAGAGCAATTAGAAATCACATAAGAAAAACTAGTAGCAACAATATATAAAAATCGATCTGATATTACACAGGACCAGCAACAGGTATCAAAAGTTCATTTACCTTATCCGTAATCCAAATCCTGTACCGACGAGCACGACAACGGACCTGACACACCTAACTTGGCGTTCACACCCGGTGTCTATATACACTAATGAGCCCGGCAAAACAGAAAAAGACGGAAATGACAGGGCCTGATGCATTCAAGGACCTGAAACGGATGGGAATTTACAACCACTTCATGTAAACACCGTTTTTACTATCACCCAGTTACACTCTCAGTCTTTAACTTTTTCAGCTTATACTTAACATCTAAAAGTCTTCATCTGCAGCCATTCCTGGTGTAAGGTGACATTATTTTATTAAATATTGGAGCAAAAGTGCAGCAAATGTACCTAAAAACATTTTTTTTCCCCATTCACTCCACATCATTATCATTGAACATAATCGTTAGCTTTAGTACTCTTTCTACTTGCTGAAATTCACTGGGAGTTTAGAAATGCACAAAAACACCAACCTAAATACAAATATGCACTTAGTTTTCATTTACCTTACTTTTTAGTTAACGAACCGATCCAATATTATCATGTTGCAGTTAGAAACTGCAACATGTGCTGGTAAACTGAGAACATATTAGTAAACAACAAGGCGATCAGGGCATGAAACAGGGGTCAGCATGGGCTAGAGAAACTGAGTCAATAATGGGAAAAAACAGAAATGGACAATAAAAACCAGTGAGATTAAATCCTGATGGAGGAGTGGAGAAAAACATTAGATGCAGGTGAGGAGATCAGGTGATCGGGAACAGCTGTGAGAGGGACCAAGCTGCCAGGCTTGGTGAATAATTAGCACAAAGAAGCTGAACTAACAATCAAAGAAAGTACAAAACAAGGGCGGAAAAGAACAATGCTGATCTAACAGGAAAAAAAAAACAACAATATGGAGAAAGAACGTAACATAATAATAAACAAACTCATAAATGTAAAGGAATGAACAAAATATGGCAAGACTTAATTAGTATAAATGAAATCAATCAAAAATAAATCAAAACACAAACACACCAAAAACAAATACAGGCTTTGACCTTTTAAGATCATTAAAAAAAAAAAAAAAAGTGGAGCACTCTCCATTTCCCTTTAATTCACAGTTTTAGTCTCAGTGTCTGTGTTGCTGAAGAGCAGTTGAGTTGATTTACACACATGTACCTTTTCACATGCGAAGGGATGAATAATGAGCCATGTCTGGCGCTTAACATGGCGTTAGTAAATGTTAACCATGACAGATTGTGCTGCCACCGGTGACCACGGCTGATCAGTCAGATAGCCTTCACCTCGCCGCTCCTCAATTATTTCACAGCCACATGAGCCTACAGACAGCAATAAATCTCACGTCTTATTTCAGGCGGCTGGTTTCTCTGCTAATGTCTTGGATGCTACAATTTGAATGTATCACATGCATGTTTTTCTTCTCCAGACAACAATGAGTCTGTGGTTGAAATGTTGTACTTGTTTTCTCCAGTTGTTTGCTCTAGCATGTTCATCTGCAGTCACATTGGAGAAACTAGATCCAACAAGAAATTTAAAACATTTAAGAGTCTTTTGCAGTAGAATCTGCAGGATTGTTTACCTAAAGTAATCAAAAATATCTAGAAATTTATCTTCAATATTTACTGTTTTAAATGAAGATTTATCCTCCTAGTCTGCATCTCAGCAGATTTAGCAAAAATATTCAGGAGTAAAAACTTTGACTTTTTTGAGCAGAAACAATTTTAGCCTAATTAGTCAGTAAACTGGAGTCTAGGTTGTACATATATTTAAAAAGCAAAAGTCTGCACCTGTGTGCCAGGAAAATATTCACACACCGATTTTAGCAAAAAAAAAAAAAAAAAATAGCAAATGTGAAAATTGACATCCCCAAAGAGCCCACAAAACTTTTTTTTAAAAAACTTAAAAACTGTCATGAAACCAAAATAAACCCTGCAGCGTGTGCGCTTGCCCAACCAAAAATATAAAGAGCAATTCCTTTCTGTCACATTCTCTGCAATTTCAAAACAGTCACTCCGAGATTATTTTTTTCAAATAAGGTGAATGCAGGTGTTTAAAAATTGACACATTTATAAAACTTATTTTTTTCTTTCTAGATATCTGTCAAACACTCTCGGGGATGTGTTACCGCCACTGATTTCAACCACTAGCCTGGTTTCCAGGTAGTTCTCTCCTTAAAATGTCACCGTGCTAACACCTGCCTTTGCCAGCACAGTGAACTAATTCCACGGCACAGTATGCAGGCCTGACATACTGCCCTGGAACAGGCAGCCAGGCTTGCACACTGCTCTCAGCTGCCAAATTAAATGCTGTCACGTTATTGTGGCTGCAAAGCTGCTGATCCAGAGATCCGGAGTGCACTGACTCCACACACAGAGGAGCTGTAACTAGAGTCCCTCTTTTAGGATTCATTCATTTTTCTTCCATTTCAAAACTACTGAATAATTAATTCAACATTTCATAAACAGGATAAAGATGTTAGATACACTTTAAAACAAATTAAAATCTATTTCTTTTATCCATTAGGTAAGGATTTAAATCAGTTGCGTAGACAAGCATTTAAACAATTGCTTAATAATTAATGTCTCCAAAAACGTTCATTGATTTAATTTATGCAAAGTGCTGCCCCCATTTTTGAGTTGATTAGCATTACAAGACTTGATCACAGAACTTTACTTAATGTGATTAAAGAGAAAATCCATCAAAACTTAATTTCTCAAAGATTAACGACACTGGGTCAAAAAAGAATGAGGAGAGCGAAAACACGAGGGTGAAGAGGTAGAAATAACTGGCAGAAAAGTTTTCAGTTTTGTGCCGTGAAATAAGAACATGGAAAAATATGAGGTGGACTGCACAAAAAATATTGAGGAGGTGGTGATGGGGAGACAAAAAAAATCAGAAGGCTAACTAATAACCTCTAAATATACCGTATTTTCCGGACTATAGAGCGCACCTGATTATAAGCTGCACCCGGTACATTTGTAAAGGGAAAACAATTTTGTACATACATAAGCCGCACCTGTCTATAAGCCGCATGTGCATACATACAGACGGTACACAGAAAGAGTTTTCAAAGTTTTAGTAATATACCTTAGCTTTTCTTTCCAAACAGTGCCTG
>CAEFZY010047596.1:0-19876 GCA_903066815.1 Brachyrhaphis roseni | reverse complement strand
TTTTAGTTTTTGTACTTGCTGTTACACCAATTGCCCATTTGGGACAAATATAAATAAATCTGAATCTGAATCTGAATCTGAATTGGAAGATAATTTGGCAGCAGAGGCTATGCTAATGATTTGGAAGGAGCTGGCATCAAAGTCTGGAATTATCAGGCATATGAAAGTCAGTTTAAGTGGTGAGGAGGCACAGAAGATTTCCCATCGATGTATTAGGCAGCATATTTTTTAACTTGATAAAGTGTGAAAGAGGTCCCAATTTGGGTTTGTATAAGACTGGGTAGTGGAGCATAAAAATGCAAAATAAATAAATAAATAAAACCATCTTTAATATAATAGTGATATTTTTATTGCAAAGGAAAAAAAATAAAAATAAATATTTAACATAACAGATGCTTTGAATGATTCAATATTGACTATAAAAGCTCATCAAAATTCAAAATGGCATTAATAGGACTGCCACAAGATGGCACCACACTACAACCAGAGTCCTGTTCCTTAGTTCTTGAGGGTCTTCATCTTCATCAGAACTTAACCCTCCTGTTATGTTCATTTTTGGGGTACAGCAATAATGTTCATGGGTCAATTTGACCCGGAGTGTTTAATCATGCAATAGTGTCAGAAACCAAAAAATTCCTCCAAAACATTTTTGTATCTGATTATTAACTCCAATACTAAGCATTTCAATCAATATTTGTGCCATTATGTTTTTTTATTTCTCACAAATAAAGGATCAATGGTGACAACCTGCTCATTTACTGATTTGGAGATAAAAAATGGAGTTTATATTTTTTATGTCAACTGAAAAAGTCCTAGACACAAAAAAACAATAATTTCATTGAAATTAATCTTTGGTAAATTTTTTAATATTACATTTTGATTTTTTTTTTCAATGGGTGATCTTTATAATTGAACTTGAGACACATATACTGTTCAGGGTCAAATTGACCCGCTGATTAAAATCAAGATAAATGAGTCATACAAAGAGTATTTATGTTTTCCTCCACTTCTGATGAGTGTCCACTCAGTGTGGGTGGAGTTTGACCACGGGAACAGAAAAGATTCCCGTCAAAAGTTGAATGAACACCTGCTTTCTCGCAGTTTCCAAGTGAAGTAAAGAGAGTAATGAGAAAGAGGGCTTGTGTGCGTGTGCATGTATGTGTGTGATGTGTTGTGTTTGTGTGTGGGGGGTGAAATATGGTTCATAGCTGCAAGGAAACATATAGAATTGGACATTTTTTTTATCTTTTTTTGCACTTCAACTTGACTGCCGGGTCAAATTGACCCGAACAGTATCTATGTATAAAGTAGACCCAGAGGGGGCTGAAAATGTGTAAAATGAATAAATTTTCAATTTATATGTAGAGTGCACCTATTAAGACAAATAGAAAAAGTTTCATGCAAAAAAAATACTTCCAACTATTTTAAAAACATTTTTAAACTTTAAAACGGGTCAATTTGACCCGCAACATAGACTAAGATTAATATCCAGTAGCCTGCTGGTGAAACCATCTACATAACTGTTGGTATATACAGGTGGTTGGAGGATTTGCACACTTACAATTTTTCTTTTTTGGCAGAGGAATGCATGACACTCAAGAGTCTCATTGAACTGGCTTTGGGAAACATAAGCGAAGACCTTGTCCTGAGCTTTATCTGCGGTGCAATATGAGATTCTGGAAGACAGGACAGGAAAATGAAAGAGGAAAAATATGTTACTGCAATCTAGAAATACTATACGTACAGTACTATATCAGAAATTATTTGCTAGTCCAGAGAGGAATCTTTCAATCTAATAACAGTGTAGTCAGGGTTTTACATGTAAATATTGCAAACAAACTTTCATAAATCAGTTTAAGTGACACTCTTAAAATTAAACTTAAATTTTGTCATGGTGCTCAAACGTTTTGCAGATCCATCCCAGAATGAGACGAATGTTTACAACTATGTAAACAGTGGTGCAGAACACAAAGAAAGCAGTGAAGGGATAACAAGACATACTTTGTATTTCAGATTACAGGAAAAATGTATTATTAAAGCAAGTTCTCTGTTGCAGCTAATTTTTCTTATAATATTGAAAGTAAGCTTTTAATCAGTTGGGTCAGAGCTTAAATATTATCTTTACAATGTGTAAGAAATTGAGATGACATCCATCTCATCATGTCTTTCCTAAAGTTTAAGCTGTCTTATATTTCTGACCAGACTGAGTATTATTCTACTAAATTTAGCTTGTTTACAAACTTGCTGTGCATCTACTGTAGAGGCAGAGAAGAAACCAAGTCTTAAGTTAGTCTCAATATTTTGCACATGAAGTCCTGAGTCAAGTCCAAAGTCAAGAATCCAGAGACGAGTCCATGGCCTAACCTTTACATTTTCTCTCTTTAACAAATAATTAACTAAGATATGTAAATTAATCACAGATTAAGACAAGAATTAGCAAACTGATCCATAATAAAAAGGGGTTTCTATACAAAAGGAAATCTTCAGTCAATGTTAACAAACAGGAATACACATGTGCTTTTAAAATTATTTTATGAGTAATGTCTGGACATTTAAATAGCCAACTGAATAATTTACTGTGCAAAAGTGAAGTTACTGAAAATGAATTTTTTATTTGCCTGATTTATTTGAAATTTGTTCCCATCAAGAAATTGTAGTTTAAATTAATTTGAATTATACAGATATTTTTTTTATGCAAGTTACATTTCTATCCTAGCTACTGAATACCCATTTCTACTGGGTTGGATAATAACAGCAGTTTCTCCATCAGATATAAATGTGTTTATTACATGCTTTTTGAGCACAGATTATTGAATAAAATAAAAAAATTAGTAAAGACAGAATGAGGTTGTAGAGTGAGAAAATTAATGTATTAAAAACTTAGCATGACAAACAATATAGTCCAACCTATTATTAATAATATTAACCACAAAATAAGTTTCTCAAATGAAGAATATAAACTTTGGTTCAACTGTCCCTAAATTTCAGTGCCAAACAAAAATGGTCTCTGGTGTCACTAACACCACACTGGAAAAAAACATATATGTTAACCTGTTTTACTTTAATTGAAATCTAACATAGTCTTTACATTTAAGTTGATTGTCACAAATTATTGGAAAGGAATCAAAATAAATTTAATTCAACTGTTTTAACCTCATACTGAAGCATCTGTGGTTTCACTTAGACAAATGACCACCAAATTTGCTGTGTCAGATTTTAATCAGAAGCAGTCTTGATCTTGAGTCACCATATGTCTCTATGTAAGAGTATTATCAGGACATGCAGCATGCTTCATGCTTGCTCCTTTTAAACAGCTGCGAAAATGAGCCACAGCTAGCGATGCTCCTTATATGCCATCATTATAGTAACTTGTAAACTGTGTGCAAGATGAATATCTGGATGGCTGACACTTATTTGCAGTCAAACTTCAAAGAGGAGAGGGAGGGCATAAAAAAAAAACAAAGTCATTTTAAGATCAACTAATGAGCATGAAATCAGCAGTGCTCGCATCACTCCCTCTTACTTTGTTTGCCGGTTTGCAACACTGCTGCATGACCCACATTGCAATGCCCAGGACACACGGCTCTCCCCACGCTCTAACTTATATTTGGGCTGTAATTGCGTAAAAAATGCATAGAGAAAATACTGAGAGGTTTGACCTATTTAAGGCTGAAAAATAAGCATGATAGTAGCAACTGATCAACAGAAATGTAACTATTATAATAGTTCTGTTAAATTGCTATTAGGTTAGGAGTTTGTATTTCTGTGGTTAACCCAATCGGGGAATGCAGCCGAGGGGCAGACAAGGCAACATGTGCAACATTTTATTATAAATTTATTGTTCTATGAACAGTTAAAACAGAATGATGTAATAATCCAGCCTTAATACTAAAAGGAGCCAAAAATGTACATGTTGATTAAAATGTAGTGTTTGTTTGGAAGAAATTATTTGCTAAAAATGATTAACAATCAAATTACTAAGAATACTGTGTCCAATATGAGTACTTGTGAACTGTCAGTGTATTATTTATGGTAGGATGTTGTTTTAGCTTTCAAGCTGTCATAAAATAAATACACTGAGTCTATTTTATAGCTGCTACTCATTTGATCTTGGCTTTTTATGACTTAGTAAGTTATTTTAAGAGAGCTGCACAGTGGCGCAGTTGGTAGAACTGTTGCCGTGCACCAAGAAGCTCCTGGGTTCAATTTCCGACCTGGGTCTTTCTGCGTGGACTTTGCATGTTCTCCGGGTACTCCGGCTTCCTCCCACAGTCCAAAAACATGACTGTCAGGTTAAATGGTCTCTCTAAATTCTCCCAAGGTGTGAGTGCGTGTGTGGATGGTTATTTGTCCTGTCTGTCTCTGTATTTCCCTGCGACAGACTGATCACCTGTCCAGGGTTTACCCCGCCTCTCGCCCGAAACGTTCGCTGGAGATAGACACCAGCACCTCCCGACCCCAACAGGGACAAGGGTGTACAGAAAATAGATGGATGATGGATGGAAGTTATTTTAAGAATATTTTTTGACCTATTTATATAATTACCCAAACTATGTCATACTCATTTATAAATATATATAAATGTATATAATTTTATATCTTACTACTGCCTGTTTGAAACTATTAAAATTAGCTTCCATCTGTTTATACATTTTCAGATTTGTGAGTAAGACGACAGAAGCTCAGGTGTCAAACCAGGCAAATAGTATCAGACCGGAATAAATCATGTTGATTAATTTTATTGCTAATTCAATAACACACAAACAAAAAACAAATATTCTGTATGTTCAACTAATTGGCATGCAATAAAGGAATGCTTTACACCTTAAAGATGTGTCTACAATAAAATTAAGGTTTTTTTATTGCAATCTTTAGCTTTTTTATAGGAACGTAAAAACTATAAAACATAAGGAAAATAATGTGTCGTAGTAGAAGGTGGTAGAAATAGGAACTCGGTTACATGTTTTTTTAATATGCTACTTTACCAGAATGATGTTCAAACACAAAAATATGTTCTAATTTAGTCATGGTTTAGAAAAGTAACTTACAATGGCACAGAAAGCGCTTTTTCACTCTTCTATTATAATGTGAACACAAACCTTTTTTGGTAGAGTTGGCAGGCTTTTTCTGTTCCTCTGTGGATATTATCAACAGGCTTCAACAGGTTGACACTGTAATCACCGCACATACATGCCTGTCAGGCTAACTGCTCTGAGCTCAGATCAAAAAGTGCTTGAGTGGTTGTTGCAGATTTTTCCTTTTAAAAACCTAACAAATTTGAAGGGAAGCACTTGTACTGGAGTGCAGGCAACAAAACATATTTACTGTTCCTGTGCCTTGATTTCTTAAGCTGCTGTCGCGTGGCTTCTTATCCTACCACGCATGTTGGTGCATCTAAAACAGTATTTTACCTGGACCTAAGCATGAAGAACAAGTGGCGATTTTGTCAAACATTATGCTATTCCATTTCCAGCAGTGGGATGCACGGCAAAAGAAATGCAGACTGTTCAAATGCACTTTTCCAAAACAGTTTTTAACAGTCAGCTGTTTAATCTGATCATCTAAATGTATTCTTGAGATGGAGGTGGAGCTTTACTATAAATATTTTGTGAAACAATTCAAAATCAGTATATTTTATAGTGTTGTCCAAGCTTAGTCACTCAACCTTCTCTTAAGTATCTGACCATCATGGCCAATTTAGAATGTAAACAATATTTGCTTAAACTTGTGTATTTGTATGCCCCTGAAATGCAGGATGGACACATAATTTTGTCTTTCCATACTGAATAAAAACTTGTGTGTTAATCATTGGATACAAGTTCAAAGCTGTAAGCAAAGTCACTGAAAGATCACAAGTTGTCAAACAATAGTTAACTGCTATATTCACAGAACAGGCGAGACTGCCTATCAGACAGCTACATCAAGCAGTCAGTATGCTGAGATGAGTGAACCTTCTGATTATTTTCTGCATTATGTACTTTGGATGTGAATAACATTATCATTAGGCCAGTGGTATGAAAGCTTAGAAAGTGTTACACAGATTTCATTGTGTGTGGCAAGCATCATAAGTTTAATAACTTGTGAATATGCAAAATATTAACCCTTACCGGAACATCTAATCCTATCCAGCAGACAAATCAGTCATCAAAAACAGCTTAAATAAATATACATTTAGGATCTTTTCATAAGGTTGAAAAAATAATAAATAACTGGCACTGTTGTGACAACATAAAAGGCATCAGTGTCCTTCAGCTTGAAATAATCTAAAAAGAAACTATTGACAGCATCACACTGGGTGTGAACAACAGAAGCTGAGCTGTCAGTCTGCATCATATCTCTGACAGGCTCCTCTGGACTGCAAGCCTTTGATCTTTTCTCAGTGTGGAGCACCGGTGTGTGTGAGACAGAAAGTGAATAGCCTTGAAAATATTAAAATTTTTACAGAACAAAGCCTCAATAGAAAATCAGACATCAAAGCCAAAAACGCCCACCCAAAACACCTGCTGTGAATGCAGAAATTAACTACTTCTCTTTTGTTTCAAGTCAATGTGGAAACATTTTTAGAAAATTCTAAAAGACAACAATCTACAAAACAAAAGCAAAAAAGAAAATTGTTTCTGAGGATGTTCCTAAGCGCTGTCTGTAGCTCCAGTGCAGATATGTGACAGACAGTGAGTCAGAGCAATGTGCATCATTAAAAGGTGGGCTGTCAGTCAGCATTTCAGCCGGGTTGCATTTTTTTTTCTTTTTTTCCGCCTGTTTCACTGATTGATATGCTGGTTGGTCACTGAGAGCTCTCATGGGAATATGAATGATTAACACACCACCAGATGGAGGCTGCAAACACCCTCACAATGTTCCTCTCACTGGGAGGATCAGTGTCAGCTTTTAAATGAAGGATGTTTTTATTTGAAGCAGGACCACTGAGAGCTGCATCAGCTTTCAATATCTGGATATAGATCAGGCTCCTCACAGTAAATAAAAGCCTCACAAAGTGGTCAATACTCAGAATCAAACCAGGCAGTCTTTAGCTGATCCAGCAAGCTGCCGCATTGATCAAACTCCCACATCTCCACTTGGAAAAGGAGATCAAATCTTTGCAAGCTCTAGTAATATTTATCACTGCTTCCATTCCACAGAGCAAAATGTGTCTTTTCTTTTTCACCCATTTAACTTTAAACATTAAAAAAAAACATGCATTTTCATCCCAATATTACACATATTACAACAATAATGATGCAGATTATTATTTCTTGTAATTTATATTTATACATTTTTAAAACGTATATATCAGAACTTTACACAGAAGGTATATAAAAACAACTCTTGCTCACAATATTATTGTTGCTATTTTAACCAAGGTTTAATGATGCAGTTGTGCACTTGTCCTTATCCTTGCTGACGATAAGCAAAATTTTATGGTTTCGTCCCCGTTTCATCATATGCTTGACTGAATAGCCGGTTACCTCTGTTACAGTCCACAGGGGTTCCCGAGGTTCCCCTGCGATCGTCAGAGCGCGGATCAGATTTTTCTGACTGAGCGGATTGCATGTGCAACGATAAAACTCATTTAAAAGATAGCACCAAACACATTAAAAATAAAGGATCCACTGTGACATGAAAAGATCTTTGTCCTCTACAGGTTTCTTGTGTTTCAAATCAACAAATAAAGGTTAGCATCAGAAAAAGATTAGTTTTTAAATAAGGCTCAACCAGGATATAAAGTGCACTACTAGTATATGCTGTCAAGAACAAATACAAAGGCTGCAACATTTAACAAATGTATTTAAGGGATACTAAGTGGGGATGTATGCAATGGATGGAGGTGTATTGGGTGTAAGGGTCTTGTTTCCAGTGCAGTGCACAACGCATTGATGTCTGTTTTCTACTCTACTGTTAAGCTGCTCCCCAAGGGAAACAACTCAGATTACAGGACGAGAAAATATAAAATTAACACAACAAATGCAAATTACCAAATGTTTAAGTTACTCACAGGTACAAATAGAACAGTGCTATCTAGAGCTATCTAAACTTGGATACACACAGCTTGTGTATCCAAGTCTTTCTTTTCGAGTTGTTATGCACTATAAACAGTGTTGATTTGATCCTCTCTTATCTCTACACTCGCCCCTTTCACCCTCCACTGGCTGTCTTCCCACAAGCGGTTTATGTGCAAAAAATAAAGATACAAGGCGGAGGAGTAAGAGGGGCTTTCAGGGCGATGGGGGTGGGGTCTCATAAATGAGGATAAATCCATCCTCTGTAGGCCAAGGCATTGCGTGTGGCCTGTTTCCTTGTTTCAGAGTGTGGGCAAAGACTATGTGTCATGTTTAAATTGAGCAATATGTTATCAGTTTACTTGCGTTCAGAACCATTATGATATATACGGAAATCGGAAAGAGGGAGATAAGGAGCCAAGCCATTACACCTGGACAGGGTTGTGGCACACCTGATATGGTCAATCTGAAAAGGATTTAGAGTGGTACGCATACACACTGACTGTATCCATTTACATGCACACACATTATCAGTCTTCATCTCAAACTGGCTTTAAGATTTTAGCTGAGAATGACTTGAGGCCAAGCTAAACAGGCAGAAGGCCAATCAGTGAGAATTCAGCTAAACAGAGTCCAAACATATTTTGCATCAATCTTGTTTTAAAATGTTGCTTTGTTGAGGTGTTGGGTTAACTTAATGTTATTCTAAATACATTTTGAAAGAACTGAACTTGAATTTGAAATTATTCAAACCTTGGGAACTATTTCTGTAATGAGTCAAAAAGCTGATGCAGTGCCTTGAAGATTCTTCTTCAAGGCACTGCATCACTTGAAGAACCACTTTTCATTTACACACATATTACAAACGCAAAGTCAGTGTTTTTTTTTGTTTTGTTTTTTTTCCATTTTATATTGCAGATCAACAGAAAATAGTAGTAACTCTGAAGTAGAAGAAATATATGCAGTTTTACAATTTTACATTTTTTACAAAGTTTTACAATTTTATGAGTGAAAATCTAAAAACTGTGGCATGCTACCACGTCTTTCTAAGTTTGCTTGCCAGGTTTTGTTATCTAGAGTTCAGCATTTTTTTCTCCATTGTTCTTTGCAAAAATAGTTCAAACTCAGTCAGCTCGGATGGAAAATGTCAGAGATCTTTAATAGGATTTAGGTCGATGTTTTAGCTAAATATGAATATGCTTTCACATAAATCAATCGAGCACGGCTCTGGAAGGCAAATCTCTGCCCCACTCTCAAGTGTTTCACAACTTCTGATAGTTTTTTTCTTTCTTTTAGATTTGCCTTGCATTTAGTTTACCTCATTTCAACACAATGTATTGAGATTCCCGTCTCAGTCAAAAAGTTAAATTTCAAAAATTACATTTAATTATCTTTCCACTTCACAGTTATGTACTTATTTTTATTGCCAAGACCCAATAAAACCTGGTGGTCTGTAGTTGATAAATGACAGATGGTGAAAACACTTAAAGTGAGAACACATTTCTAAGGTCCTTTAAATATTTGTTAGCATCTGCTTTGTCATGTTTATTTTGTGACTGAAATGTACCTGTATATAGAGACATTCTCTACTAGATCTGCAGTCTCTGTGTCTGTGATGATAATGCCCTTTGGAGACACTGTCAGGGTTACTTTCCGAAACTTCTTGGCACTGGCTCTGGCCTGTGGGTGTGACAGAGAACACAACACACAAAGATCAGAATGGGAAACCCTGACTTCGTCTACACAAAGAACTACTCTGTCAGATTGACTGAAATCAAAAGTGATCAAAACGTGAGAATAAACACTGAAAAACACAAAATTGTGATGATTTACTTCTGAGCAAAGGCAAGCGACTTGCTGTGCCCCAGAAACATGCAGTGGAATTTATAAAAGGCAACAGAATGGGGGGAGGAATGGTGCAATGAGTAGCCCAGAGCGAGCTCTCCAGGTCGGGCTGGCAGCCACTGACTCCCCCTGCTGCTCTGCACCATCTGGGCTTTCAGCAAAATCAGTGGTAGTGCTGAGCTTGTAGACTCCGAGAGTGCCAGTTGACACTGACAGTGACCGACCTCTTTACCGCACAATTAAAACGCAAACAAGAGCAGTTTAGAGCCTCACTTAAACAATGACAGCTGCACAGTCACAGGAGGGACTGAGAAGGAAAACAGCTATGAGAAAGCAAAAAAAAAAAAAGAAATAAGGAGGAAAAAAACATTTTTAATCAACATCTATCAACCATGTGAGGGGTTTGTGTAGTGGTATCTTTACAAGCAGAAACTAGGTCTCCTCAAGGACAATTAATAGTGTCATGGCAAGCTGAAAGGGACCAACAATCTTTTGAGATGATACAATGAATAGCAGTTTCTGTTTAAGCCTTTATAACTTTCATTATATATATATATATATAAATAATCAAAATGAGGGAAGGGCTGCATTAGCTGACTGTGCTGCTGTAGCTCGTTCATCTAGAAACATGCACATTTTCTGCTGCCACGTTACAAGTGTCATGCCACCAGGCAAAAACCAATCTGTCAGCCTGAGATATGCCAAGTTCAGACTCTTTCTGTACGTTTGGTCCCGCTGTCTTGTCTCATCACGTCTGAATGAAGCGTGGAGCAAATGGAAATGTCCCAAATGTTTTTTCTGCTCTCCAGTTTAGGTGGACCGGTTTCCAAGGGAACGGACAACGACAAAACCAACTTGTCTTTTTTTTTTTGTCTTGGTGCAAAATCATCTGAATTTTAAACCTGCCATTAGGCTTGATGCAGGCTCTACTTGAGAAGCAGAGGAGGTGTGATTAGACTGCCTGAGCAGAGCTGTTTGTTCTGAAAAAAATAAAATAAAATAAAGCTTTTTACAAAATACGAGCAATTTATTCTAGGTGATATGAAATGAATATTGTGGTTGGGGTTGTGTGCATGGTCATGAAGGAATTAGCAGGTGGAAATATGAATAAAATTTAAATGCCTGTTTATATAAAACGTGCAGGTAGCTGAAACCTTTAGATGTTTTGATGGGCTAGTGATTTTGAAAGCAGTTCTTTGAAAACTGATAGCATTTTGTATTGGTAAAGGAAAGCATGGTTGGGAATCTAAAGCCGTTTTCTGTTGGTAATACATGCATCGTATCAGATTTTTGACTCGTTCCAAATTAGAATCTGAAGTGTTGAATCTGGCATTCCTTCCATTCTTTATTTCAGAGGTCTGTTCATTTCTGAAACATTCAAAAGAATTATTATTTTTTCATTCGCATCTGAGGCCAATTAGTACAAACGCAGGGTACCACAATATTAGGCATTGTTTGCATGTTATTTCTGGGCATACTCTACAGTAGACATGGATATCATACGGCTTGAAGGCCAGAAGCAATGCATGGACCATCTGTATCCACCCCTCTGCGACCTCAAATAAAAGAATTTAAATTAATCCTAAGAAAAACAGCATTCTATTCATGAATCTTGTGGTGGCAAATAAAGTGAATGTTAAAACTTCCAGCAAAATAACTCTTCTGCAATACACCATCACAAGGTAGCACATAATTATACATGGTTTCCAATTGATAGGATCAATGTATTTTATTTGGCTTGTTTAAACAAATAGAATTCATCAACTAAGATTATCCTTATGAATAATTTTATACCCGTGTCAAATGAATACCTAAGTAGCCTTAAAACAGGGACAAAATACCACTGGCACAGCCTTTGTTATGGATTGCGCTGTAATTATATCTTGAATTCAATTGGATAGCTGGAATTTCTCTATTTTCATATGAAGCCTATATCAGCAGTGGTTCAAGTTAAATCTTATTGATGAGTTACAGCACTCAAAAGAGGATAGGAAAGTGCTCTGGGCATAGCCACCATGGCTGTGAGCTAATCTTTCATGGTAGTGTGATTATGTCCATGCACTGAGATTTTGAATTTTATTTAACTTTTACATCTGCTTTTATCATATATTGTTGATAGAGTTAAGATGATAGAGTTAAGCCCATAGCATAAAATTATACAGTGATATTATTCCCTTTTAACTCTATCAAACTACAGTGATAAGAAATTGCCCTTGAGCATCCCAATGAACAGCACACATTTTAAATTTAAACATTACCCTTATTTTCTTTTAAGTGCATTATAGTCCTCATGTACTGCCCTACCTCTATTAGAAATGCATTTGTGTGACTATTAATATTCAAATTAGGTTACACAGAAGTCCCTTTGGTTCTTGTAAATTCCTGCGATATCAAACTGCTAAAGCCACCATCTGCTTTGCCTGATTTGACTAGTGTCCCAGTTCTGTGGCTTAATCCTGAGACCCAGGTCCAAAACCTTCCTACTTTAAAATTCATTGAAATTTGAGTTACAAAAAAAAAAAAAAAAAAAAACCTGAGTCTAAGAAAACGCAACGCAGTCATTAGTTTTTATCTTTGAAACTCAAAGAGGCGGAAACTCACCGTTGCAACAATTCTTCGAATAGCAGCTGAAGCCATTTCCGCTCCTTTAGGTTGTCCCACCAGAGTCATACCAAGGTACTTCACATTGAACACCATCCCTTCCAGCAGGGTCTCCTTTGTGTCCGTCCAGTTTTCTGGCAACTCTGATTGGACAAAATGACAGATCACCCGGAAATTAATCAGTCCTCTTACAGAGCTTCATAAGGGTTTTGATTGTAACCAAACAATGGAAGATGATTAACAAAATGTTGTCATCCATCTACATCAAAGACATGTATTTATATCTTACAATACATTGCATTTTTGAAACACAGAAAAGTCCAGTGGAAATTAAACAAAGGACATAATTCAGCAGAAAGTAGTATTTATTTATCGAATGCACACGATAGTCAAACTACTCTTAAGTTTATAAATAATTAATAATTATGCTATTAATCGCGCTGTTAAATTTTATGAATCATTAACAATAAGCAATTAAACAGGCATATTTGTCAGATGTACCTGTCTAATATATTAGACAATTTTTTAACAATTCCTTTCAATTTAAGGGACTCTTTCAATCAATTGAAACAATTTATCTCTCACCTCACAAAGCACTCCAACTTCTATTATTGGTTTAGTAAGTGTGTACAGCCGCATTTTAAACTAGTTTAGGAACTATTTATTACTTGTTTACAAAGTTAGTCTTTTTAATCAAAGTTCTGGACAAGGGAATAGTATTATGACAACATGGTTAGTCAACAGACCACTTCCAGACAGGAGACAGACCAAGCTATCTAGCATGTAACTGTTTAAAATACAAGTCAAGGCTTTCAATTAAGGACTTTTTTCTTTCTTTCCATATCTGTGAATTCCTTTTCATAGCACCCAACCAATGACTGGAAAACAAAAGAGGGAAAAGTGGTCTCATCACTCTATAACGCTGGACACAGTGTCCAGCGTTATAGAGGAGGATGCTGGCACCGAATTCTCCATGTGGTTTGAGCCATCTGTCACTGGCAGACCCCATGCAGCTGCGAAGGCGACTAAAATCCTCACTGTGCTCCTTCCAAATTCACTGAATTATTAACCATTCTTCAATCACACTGTGGAGGCTGGTTCAGAGGCAGGGGGCACATTTGGTGGTAATAAATGCAAATGCTCTGGGTACATAGTGGACGGAATAAGCCGTCCACTGTGTGGGCGATAGGATAACAATGGCTTTCAGTGTAGTACATGCTCTGTTTTAGCTCTTGGGGTGAATTTTTTGATACCTAATTAACCCACTAGGGAGAAACTGCCTCATCTCAGTAGGTAATAGGTCACACACAGCAGCTATAAAAACAAAAATGTGGAAGCAATTTCCAGTGAACATGTCAGCTGATGAAGGCAAACAGTAATCCATGCTCCACAAACACACAGGGTTGCCATTCCTTGGATAGCTTTTATTCTTGAATTGTTTGGGTTTGTGCTTTTTCTATGAACAACATGAGAACATCATAATTTAATCTAAAGTTTGCTGTGAAAATTAATATATTTATTCAAATTTTAGTAACATTGAATAAGATCACATTTGTTTCTAAAATAAAAAATAAAAGAGTTTGTTTTTCCTTTATACAATTTTGCTTCTCTCTAGAGCTGTGGTCAACCTGGAAAATTACAATGTGAAAACCATAAAACAACTACCAATGTCCAGATTACCAGTTTCAAAATAGATTTTTGTTTTTTCTCAAGCTGTACTGAATACTCAGTAACACAGTACTCTGTTTCTTCTTCCCGTACACTGATCGTGAGCTGGCTGAAAAAAGGTTGCCACACTTCTGCCTTGCTCACAAGAAAAAACTATTTTGGCCCCTAAGAAATATTTCTAATTGAATAAAAACCATAATGTAGAAGCTAAAGGAGCTCCACCCATCTTTTTTATTAAAACAATGCTGTTTTAAAACCACACCAGTACATCTATAAGTTGTTTTGCACTGAACAGTTAGCTCAACTAATTGCCTGGCTAATTTCAGCTTGTTATAATTCGACATCAAAGTCTATACTATTCTGCCAAATAAATATTTAAACCATATGAAATAAAAATAATTAGGTCATGTTATAGATTTTTGTTTTAAATTCCTGTGCAAATGTCTCAAATCAATGAAATCATATTTTTAACTGAGGGTTATCATACCAAGGGATGCCCCATTAGGGACAAGGGTGTTAAAAAATGGATGGATGGGTTATCATACCATGAGAATCTTATAGAATCTTATAGAAGGCCTAGGCCTTCCCATCTGTGCGAGTGTTGTGA
This sequence comes from Brachyrhaphis roseni, assembly GCA_903066815.1. Classification (NCBI taxonomy): domain Eukaryota; kingdom Metazoa; phylum Chordata; class Actinopteri; order Cyprinodontiformes; family Poeciliidae; genus Brachyrhaphis; species Brachyrhaphis roseni. Next base: position 5,158 of record CAEFZY010047596.1, on the reverse strand, counting down.
CTTACAAAAAATAAAAAAACAACAAACGTCAATTTCAAACAGTCAAACTTTAATTTTCCATTAAAACTTTCAGGCCTTTGGACACATCCAAACATCCACCCCAGGTCAAAACATTTACGGCAATGCAAGTTTTATCAAAACATCACAGCACTACAGGCATAAGTGCTACAGTTCATGTTGTATCTTCTCTAGGAAATGCATGAATTATTTAAGAGCTTTATGTTGATGCTGCAGGGTTTCCAATATATCACCCCCCCCCATTGCCCCCACCCAAAGGAGAGCGCTTAAATTTTTAATACATTCAGTGCAAGTGGGACTGGGAGTGATAAGAGTGACAGAAAAAAAGGGTGGCTAATTGGATTTTTACATGTTGAAAAGAATCCTAAAGGAGAAATATATTTGTGCTATTTGAACTGTTAGAGGGAAAGCATGCGTTGACTTGACCTGAGTGCAAGTCTGTTGAAGCTTGTGCTCATCAAGATGATTCAATTTAGAGATTATTGAAGAGTCGATGCCTCAGTGGAGCACTCATGACATTTCTGAGTTTAATAAAGTGGAGCCTGGAAATAATTTAATACTCAGCATATGGCAGCTAAGGCACTGACTCCTTTATGTGTACATACACACACACAAAAAAAACACTGTAATGTAATGACACACTGCATAAATCAATGCGCAACAACAGAGCAGGGCAAACTGATGACATTTTACTGCATGGAAACCTCAAGCTCAATCACACAAAAGTTACAAATCCACTTGTCTGTGAAAAGACGCTGTGCTGAATGAACTGAGGCGTGCAGTGCAGCGTTGGAGAACTGTTGCTCCATAATAAGGGGCCATGTGCTCTGCACGCCTTCAGCTACATGCAGCTGTTTCATTGAGTGCCACGCTCGTAATTTAATTTGCTCTGAGAAGTCAAAATTGTACCCGGGTGAATTCTCCTTTGGCTCGACACCTACGCTGCTGGTTAATTAATAACGCAAACAGAAGCACACAGACAAATACACACAGGAATAACAACGCAAGAGAAAAAGCATCTGTGCAGGCAAGCAAAGTCCTCAAGTGATAAGCTTAAAATTTGTTTGAGTGAGTTAATGCTTTAGGGTCAAAATAATAACACCATTCCTCTTTCTCTATTTTCCCACAGGTCATTAAGTAGGACAGTATTTAATAGGAGAAATGAACACGACTCTATAGTATTAGTGAAGAAGAAGTCGGCTGACTTTGAGGACCCCAGCGACACCCCCATTCTCTTCATCCTCCTTGATGCAATCTCTGCCTCACTGTTTTACTCGTCTGCTGGAAGTTTGAATCTGGGACGCCACCTTGACAGGGAAAATAGGCCGCACAATCAGGGAAGGTGGTGGGCTGGGATGGCACGGGTGTCTGGGAGAGGCGCGTTGGGGGTTTGTGGATGAAACTGCTTTCCTGAGTTTGCCTTGAGGGGACAGCCAAGTAAAGTGATTCTGTTCAAGCTCTTACTCTTTTCACTGCTTGCTTTAATCCGTCCCCTATATTACCTTTTACCTTTTGGATCCTTGCTTCCTCTGACTTTCACAGCAAACAAAGTATGAAAGAAAACCCCATGCTTTCATGTAGTTTCTAAGAGAATAGCTAACTAGAACCACTCCCGGGTGCTGGTTGCCTCTCAGCCAATGCAGAATCACTCAAGAGCAAGTGAATTTTCATGTATATATACACAAGTATTCGGTTTTATCATCATTTGTTACTCTCGTTCAATAGAACACCAAAACCCTTGTCATTTATTCAAAGCCTCTTAATCAAGACTTCAGCATCCTGATCATTTCTGGGATGCCTTTTTTTTTTTTTAGAATATTTGATAAACAAGATCTCCTAAAGTATTACCAAAAATAAGCTTAGTAAATCAAAATTTCCTTTTCCTTCCTTTTCTTGAACATTTTGAAGACCCTCTAACACTCTAAAAGGTAAGATGTTTACATAATTTGTTTTCATTTACGAGATAGTCGTCACAAGCTTTGTCAGCATGAGACATTACTCTAATTGACACAGTCATCCAAGCCACCTTTTCATTAAATTTAATACAAAAATACTAATATTATTATGATTCCATTGGAATTTATGGATTAATTTTGACTCTTTAGATGAGCAGGTTGTATTTTCTTTATCTACAAATTCCTTGATGAGACTTGGACCAATTGGTTTTCAAAACTACACAGGTATTCAATTTGTTTTGAATTAGTGCTAATTTAATAAACTGAATAAATATTGCACAGAAAATGCTAAGGATGACGCAACCTGTGTAGATAAAGTCAAAGAAACAGATTATGTTGCCAGGCAACCCAGGCCCCATTGCTGAGAGGCCAGCAGTAACAAGGAGGTGGAACCTGCAAACTGCCTGACTGAACAACTTGGCTCGGCTTCAAGAGAAGAGTGCAAACCACAGAAAGCTGAAGCAGTGTTCTGCAATCCAAAACATTTAGTGAAACAACAGCAAACCTTTTCTGTTGTGGTAATTAATCACTATCACTCTAATTTTGGGGGGCAGCATAAGAAGTTTATACACCAATAGTACCAGACTAGCACTTTATGCAGGTTTTTGTAGAGGACATTTAATTTGAAATATTTCATTCTTTTTTTATTTTCATGATAACAGCCCAATTTGAAATCATCCTAGCTTTATTTGCGTCATGGACTCGTCGATCTTCTGTAGGTTACATTGTTGATTTTATAGAAATTGGTTCAATAGTACAAAATAACCTCTGGTGTTGTCATCGTTGTAGTATCTGGATGATAAATTAAACATTTTTGAGACCTACTTTCTAAAATCAGGACTCTTTCTTCAAGCCATTGACATAAAATGATTTTTGTACCTATAAAAGCTGTTTTTGACTGAAAAGTCAATATTGAAAAAGGTCCAGTTTTAATTTATGTCATAAAATTTTAAAATGGCCCCAGAAAACAATTTCCAGACACTACAATGTAAAAAACACACAAATAAGCGATGTTATTACAACTACAAGGCACAAAAGAAATAGTTTTTTTTCTTCTTGACAACCATTTTTATTTATTCATTAAATTTCTATACAGAAAGCAATTTTATTTTCAGTGACAGCGATCAAAAGGTTTAAGGAGCAACATAATTCAATCAGAAATTCCCTCGAGCTCCTCCAATAAATGAGAACACATATGTCTCATTCAACATAATTTCATTTTCAGCATATTCTCATTGAAGGCTTTCACTTCCACATCCATATCCATTCTTCATCATAATGATCCTGGGAATTCTTTTGAATGAGCAAATTGGGCCAATGCAAATTAGGATCTTTTAAAGACTGGCGTTAAATATAAAAGAGGCAGGGGAAAGTGATATGCTTGGGTTTTGTATTAAGTCAGAGAAGTCAGGGAAAAGCGGCAGATAACTGTAAATTCAGCTTTGAATGTTTCACTGTTTCAACTATTTAGCCTCAAAATGTAGCGCGCCATCCATTCTCAGACTAGCACTTACAATATTTCCTTTAATTCAAATTTGCACTTTCATGAAGACATTTTTTAGAGACAGAAGAGACAGTTTTTTAAACCAAAAGATATTCCTTCATTTTTCCTCAAACTATATCTTGAATATAAATTACATTCCTCTGCATCTATTATGCAAAACATAACCCTCAACTCTCAAACCGTCCTCTGAAGCCTCTGTGAATCATTAATTGGAAACTGATGTTTACACATCCAGCAGTAAAGGAGCTTTATTTTTCCCACTTCAGGTTGAAGAAGAGTCCAGAGAGTGAAATTGGATTAGAACAGCAGGTTATTTTACTGCCTGCCGTTATTATGGGCATCAAATTAAAAGCCAACACAGACATGCAGGGTCTGGTCCTGGATAATTTCCTGCATTCTATATATAGCTGGGTATCCCTGTGTGAAAATTGGACTAATATTTACTCTGCTGACGCTAACAGTTGGTGTGTGGCTAGCTTTGGAAGGTGGGGGATGCTGAGACCAATAAGCAGACAGTGATTTTATCTTATGTTTGCTTTTAATCCAATCCACAGAGCTCTGATTCCCAGATGCAGGATTGTTCGTGACAATTACAGTATCCCCACTCTCCACTGTTACCCCCAGGGTGTTCATATCCTTCAGTTCAATTTTCTGTTTTAAGCAGTGGAGCTTGTGCATCGCAAACAGAACTGAGTGATATCTAATATCTAAGCATTAACCAGAAATCACAAAGCTATTAAAACTTAACTGCACAAATAAATTTTACTGTAAAGCTGGGGATGATAGCAGAGGGTAGAAACAAATCAGTAAGGGTCCACATGTTCTCAACTAAAGGGCCTATGGTGGAGCAACAGCCCCATTATTATTTCAAAGTAGGGGAGCAAATGTCAATTTTTAGTTTCCCACTTTTAACCCAAGAAGTTTGTCATTCACTGCAGTGACACAAATTTGTTAGCAATGTTAGCAATTACTTCTTATTATGATAAAATATTAGAAGTAATTGGTAAAAATTTAATTTTACTCTCCTTCAGGTCTGAGTTAGTTCGATTCAGCATGCACTTGAGTGTCACAATCGGATTTGGAAATGAACGAGTTTTGGGAATCTAGTTTTGTGTTTGGCCTAGTGATGTTACGTGATGGGCCGAGGCTTCGAGGCGTGTGTCGAGTAATGAAGGGGGCGTTTCCGTAAAGCGCGTATCGAGGCTCGCTTCATTTAGGGGAGGAGCCGAAAACGATGACGTCCGAAGCCTCGCTGCCCGGCTGTACCACGTGACTGCTTCGGGAAGTGGCTCAGATTTTGGCGCGGGGTTTGACAGCTTTATAAACCCCACAGGCTCCATTCAAAATGTGGGTTGTTGTAGGCGAGTTGCGGTCAGTTGAGAGAGTGGATAGAGTTTTGATAGTTGTGCGTGTTTTGACACGTTTTCATTGATGCTGAGGCAGTGAAATTTAAACATAAAATTGATCAGAATGTAGCTACACTTAAGTTTGATATTGCGCAATATATTTATTTAATTTATTCTTTTCTTTCTCTTACTCTGCTTGAGTATTTGACAATTAATTTATTTTATTTTTCTTGATTGATATTTTGGAAGTGCACTTTAACTTTAACTTTAATGTTAAAGTGAAATGTGATTGATATTCTTTTTGTTTTGCTTTATTTAAATTATGGTTAATTTAA
>CAEFZY010047593.1:0-20891 GCA_903066815.1 Brachyrhaphis roseni | reverse complement strand
ATAACTTACAATTGAGTATTGGCAAAGATCAATGTAACTTTCACAGGTGGTGGAGCGTTGTTGTTAGCAGCTGCTGATAGTAACTAAAAAGTTACTTTTAATGTAACTTAGTTACTTTCCAAATCAAGTAATCAGTAATCTAACTAAGTTACTTTTTCAAGGAGTAATCAGTAATCTGATTAAAGTTACTTTTTCAAAGTAACTATGCCATCACTGGCTATAGACAACCAGGAAGAAATCATAAAATAAACCACACAGACTGAGAGTGACATTTTTTTATTCAGTTGTTGGTTGGGATAGCTGAGATATTTGTGCAAACTTAGCAACATCTGAAAATGCAGGAGGGAATTAAAGTATAGGAAATGCCTGCCTCTCAGTTATACACAAAACTAAAATTAGAACAGAGTAAAGGGTGAGTCTCCTCAAAATTTTCCACATATCTGTCAACACAAATATACTACAGAGAGCGCAAGGCTGTAAATTAACCTCAAAACTTGCCCTAAAGGAGATCATTATGATGTCATGTGGAGACCCTTAAAGAAGTTAAGAACATACATGACAGATAATGTCAGTGGGAGTAGTGGCAAAATGAATCACTTTGCTTCTTGTGGGGAAAACTATGTGGGTGCAAAGGCCAAATTGCTCTGTTGGTAGTTAAAGAATATTTTCATATTTGTCAAATAGGACTTAAAAGATCAAAGTGCTTTAAAAAGTTCTAAAGGAAAGTCACAATCTATGTATAAATGCCACAAAAAACAGCAGCTTCTTTACTGGTTTCCCCTGGTGGTCTATCTGGTAAACTGTTAGCATGTTTTCCATTCCCGCAGTACGGTGTTGTATACTTGGAGTTTGTTCTGTCATAGAGTTGCTTTCTGTATTTTTGTTCCTAAATCACTGATTTGGTTAAACCAAGGGTAGCTAAAATGGAGGGTTGGAGGCTGATTTTATTTAAAGATTGCACGTAAACCCAGAGTTTCGACTCATTTCTTGTGAGCCACAGATGTGCTCTGACGCTTGCAGTGGGAGTTTACAGTTTGGTTTGAAAAGAGCCAAAACACAAACATATGAATTATCTCCTTTATGAGATGGTTACGCTCTCACAGGTTCCTCTAAGTCCGCTGTCTTTAAAGTCACCAACTTGGCAGAGCTATGTTATGTAAGACCGCTTTGAAAATGGGAAATTCGTGAGAATCGCCAATGAGGAACATATGTGAACTTTGCAGGATCTGACGGTGGTGTTTTTTGGTTTAGCATATCAGTTTGTGCCAGTCTAACGAGTGTTTTACTGACGTTTTCATAGCAAATTAAAATTATAGGTAAAAAATATTTTTTACTAAAAAATATATAAAGAAAAAAGTCGGTAGGTTTATGAATACAATACTATGTTTTACTGTAAGTCCACATTGCCTACAACGATACATACAGATTTTAATGTTTTCCTTTTTCTGCCATGAAGCAATTAAATAAAAATGGTAAAAGGATTCACTTTATATAGCGTTTTTTAACTCATAGTGACCATCTGTAGCGTGTGCATGGGAGCCACATTCACACTCACAAATGTGCACATATTTACACATTGATATGCTGATTGATAGGCAACTCTGGGCGAAGTTGAAATCAAACTTCCTGCTGAAGAAAAGCATCCCCACAGCATGGTGCTGTCACTACTACCATGGTTTTTTTCTTTACAGGTAATGTGTTCAGGTTAATGTAGCATTTTCTCCATATTTACCAAGTTCAATTTTCATCTAATCTTAGTAGACATCTTTCTTCCACCTGTTGAGTGTCCCTTACATGATTTATGGCAAACTGCAACTCTCACTTTGTGTGGTTCTCTTTCAACCTCGAAGGCCAGATTTTGGAGTGCATGACTAATAAATGTCCTGTTGACAGATTTTTTTTCACCTGAGCTGTGGATTGCTGCAGCTCCTCCAGAGGTACCTTTGGTATCTTGACAGGTCCTGTGTTTAATGATGTCTCTGCCTAACCATTACCAATGTTATGTCACACAGACTATTTGTGTGGACTGTTTTTTACTAATCCGGGCACTTTTGAAGGCAGCTGGTCTGGATTTTATTAAGGAGTATTAGAATTAATAAGGCTGAATATAAAGTTGTGTCAAACAAATTCTTATTTTTACGAAACATAAAAATTGTTTTTCTTCCTCTTCACAATTATGCAAGAAGCTGTACTGATCTGTCACACAAAATACCCAAGTGCTATGAATCTTTTCTCAAGGCACATAAAAGGGTTCACCCAACCATGGTTTAAATTGCTTTGTTTCCTCTTAAAACTGCTAAAATTCTATTCGAAAGAATAACTTTCATGCATCCCCAATCTGTTAAAAGAGAATTACTTCTGCTGTCAAGATTTTCCTCTCCTTTCTCTCGGAAATGATGCATACTAACCACATCCTACCACAAATACTTACCACGCTGTCATCAACCATGCAAAGAGAAACAACCGTTGCCATAGTATCTGTAAAAGAACCTAATGCTTCTATTAAGCCACTCATTAAGATACAATACTCAAACTTTTTTTTTTACTACACAGAAGTTATTGAATTTTCTCATTCCATATTTTCATTGGTTTTTTAATCCTGTTCTGATGATGTGACGTATGTTTAAACCAAGTAAAACTATTGTTTCTCATTTCCTTTTGAAAACCTGAGAAATAAGTTGTGATTGTTATGCTACTAATATATTGATGTACTGATCTTGTTTGTTGTTTGCTCTGCATGTTTATCTTCAGATGTGTGGGTGTTCCTGTTATGATCTCAATGATACATTCACCTACTCTGTCTAGCTGGTTTTCAAGTTTGGCGTAACATGGGCGGATCTCTAAAGTGAGTGAGCTCATTTTGCTTCCTGTTATCTTGTGTCTTGCACACAATGTTTCGATTGAAATTTAAGTGGCAATATTTTACCGGTGTGGAGTGTCAGTCTGCTGTATTAAAATGCAGATACAGAAGTGGCTCACAGAGACCCTCTCAGAGGTTTAAAGCTCAATTTGTACCCCAAAGTGACACCCTTGAATACACTTTGCTTGTAAAAGAAGCACTGATTTTGTGAGCTGGCCAAGCAAAAATGTTGAAAAGCACAACAACATCAGAGGTTACCGAACTTTTCAGCTTCTGCCCCACAAAATAAAAATGTAAGAAGTGCAAAATCCCAACTCTTTATTCAGCAGTCAAGCATTTTTTTTTTTTTTCTGATAACAGTTAAAAAGTGGTACACTTGCAAAATAACCAGCATATTTTTTTTTCTGTTACACTATTTGTGGGATGTATGGACTTCTCTTTTTTTTGGAATATGGGCTATTTTCTAAAGACAATCTCAAGACCCCATGCTTACTTATTTGTGACCCAAATACTACTGATCTACACAATGCCTTGCAAGTATTTATACCCTTTGAACTTTTCTACATTTTGTCACTGAAATTAGTTATGCCCCTCTGAAAGACCGATTATGCACAGTGTTTTGTACAACTCCACCTTGTTTCCAGAGTTAAACCCTTTTCCACTATGTCAGATGCAGAAATGATTAGTGTCGCTACAAGCCAGCTTGAATTACTTGTAGAAAAGACAGAGGAGGTTCTTAGGATGCCGACAATGAAGCCAGGTTTTGTTGGGTTCTTTCTTCAGGCTGGACCTCAATCTTTTGATAAGAATCTTGCAATGAAAGAAGGTAAATGTTAGCCCAACTGAAAGATTGGCCTCTTTTCCCAACATTTTCTTTCTCAACAGGGAATTTCAACCACACTTTATCTGAGTCCACAAACTGCAGAAGACCACAGCCCTGTGTGCTGAAAATAGAGCAGCTTTGTGTTCGAGAAATGGCACAGCCAAAAGGTATAAAAATGTTTCAGTCTAACTGCTGGAATCAGAAGGAGTGACCACTGTGAAGAATGAGTACTTGACTCACCTGGCAGTTTCACTCAAGGTATATTTAGTGGTAGAAGAGATAAACACAGCAAAAGACAAAGAGAAAAGAAAAAACATGAAGTGTTTTATTTTGCATACCTATTTTTAGTTTGTCAGGATGGATTTTTTTTTTAGATGATGTTGAGTTTAAAAACCTTATGTTTGTTTATTATGAAGGTAGAGGTTTAGACTCAGGTCCGATATGATAAGGTCTTCCATCTTTGACTACAATCAGATAGTTTTGTTTTCAGTCAAATATTTACTGACACATTTATATGATTAAGATAGACAGTTAGCTACTGAGATCTGAGGCAGAGTCCATGATTCAGGTGAATCTTTGTCACCTGAAGCATGGTGACAAAGATTCCCTAGCAGTTTGAATACTGGGTTGCAGCTGTGAGGAAAGAGCAGAAGGCAGGCTGAGGAAGAGGGAGATGGCACCAAGGAGCAACGAGGAGTAAACACTAACAGGGGAGCCGGGAAAAACATACATCGAACTGTAACAAAGAACAGCTAAACACCAAGAATGAACATCAGATCTAACCTAAACAATAAACAACTACTAAGAAAAGATTAATCAATAGAACAGAAGCTAAAGCTGATCACAGATGAGGAAAGTAAAAGTGCAAACGCAGACAAATTAAAACAACCCAAAACCCCCAGTATATGACAATGCAAGGTGGCAAGATAGACTTGGATTCTCACATTGAGTGGCTAATGGCTAAAAGGTATGGTTACTTCGTATTTATATTCCATTGAAACAGGAAGCCATCGGTGACTGATTAAGAAGACAGTTTTATTAATTCATGCTCTATCCATTGTATGCAAACTGCTCAGAGACATAAATAAAACATTGCTACCAGCTGATCCAGCATGCAACCCATGAAACAATAATGATATAACAGAAATGTTATGTGTGTAAAAGAATCAGTTTCACAATAAATAAATAATTTTTTATGTTTTTTTTGGTGGAATTGGCTGTATAGTGATGTAGAATGTGGAGATTTGTCCAGAATGACTGCTATCAACATTCACTAGTCACTATGGTTTGTCCTACAAACATTTTTCACCATCTTTACTGATTTCACTGATCTCTGGTAGTCCTGCTGCAGAATCACATGGTTATTGCTCACGTGTCATAAAGGAAAACACCTGTCATTAAACTGTTTAGACTGGAGATTCATCTATAATTGGTAATCTTATGGGAAATAAGGAAGTTCTGTGCTGATGCATGATGTTTCTCATTAGCCACTCCTTATCCTCTTGCTCCTTTAGTGGCCTAAACTGTAATGCATGTTTTACTGTGACAAGTGTTGGCACAGGAAAGACTCTTACACTGTTTGGAGCAAAGCTAGTAGAGTGGGACAAATGGAGAGACCCATTCAGTAGCCCTAAATTTATTTCTGAAGGGCTTTTCACTCTTGCTCAGTGGTTCTGACACAAAAGGAGGTATTCATGAAAGAAAAGACTGAAGTTTTGTGGGGGGTGAGAGGGATGCCCCGAGAACTTTGCTTCAAAATGGAAAAAGGCTGTACTGTGTTTGTTGCTCAGTATCTAAATCTGTATCTGAATCTAAATTACAAAGAATGTATTCAGGTTGTGTTAGTTCTTACTGAGTTTAAATGCAGTGCCCTGCAATATATGCCTCCATATTAAATCTTGTCTTGCAGGATTGAGTTCATCCCCTGGGAAATTTTCCAAAAGATGTGGAAACAAAAGGAGCTAAAAGAATACAAAAAGATGTCTTGTTGTCTTTGCACACCCTACTGACCTAACCCCAGCAATTTGCTTTGCCAACCCCCTATCAACACCCCCAAACTACCCCCATCAGCAAGGCCATTTTCTGACCAGCTTTATCAAAATGTCTCACTAGTTTCATAAAAATGGAAAAGACATATTTTTAAGCTTGATTGTCGATTTAAATTTAGAGTCAAATCTTTCAGCATAGGTTTTCTTAAGCATATGTTTTCTCAGCATGTACTTTCTCTTAGGAGAAGACTTGGCAGCTTTCTGTATGCATGCTGAGGTCAAGAAATGATAAGACTTTTCAGGGGAAAGCTTGTGAAAACAGTTTTAAAAATTACGTAAACAAGTCAAATACTTTATCATATTTGGACAGTAAACCCCCAAAGTATATATACATAGAGGAACACCTTGAAGGACACACTGTACCTCAAGGGGGAAAAAAAGTCTTTTTATGTCAGACTTTGTGTGGAGATTTGTCCAGCGAGGAATGGGAAATCAGAGAAAATGTAGTCTGAGTGCACTAGCATGACCTCTTAACAGAAATATACACTACCCAGGAATTTGAAAACAGTCTGTTGCACATCTTGACATTATAGTATCTGTTTTGATTCTGAGTGGTGTTGTCACTCTAATGTGCATGAACCTCAGTACTTATATTTCTTCTTTGATACTTTGTACTTGGATGTTACACAACCTTGCAACGGTTGAAAACAAACAAGGAAATGAAATTCACCAAGTAAACATAGCTGACAAAAACGTAGTCCTATTGAACTTTAGATGTTCACTTGTCGCCAGTTTTCTCAGCAAAAACATTTTTTTAGACCTTAGAAGCAACTTAAAGCAAATGTCCCACATTGTTTTAGATGGGACCCAAATTATTACATTTGGTTGGTAGTTGCATTCGGGCATCCTCATTCATTTAGCTCAGATACAGAGAAAAAAATATCTTGTCTGCTTTCAATTTTCGTGGTTAAAACTTTGCACTTTTACTTAATTAATAAAGTTTTCCATGAACATCAGCACATCCTTTTTAATAAAAAAAAATGGACACAGACTTTCATACTGTCACCCAACTGTGCAGCTACTGATTCCACTGAACGTGGCTTTCGTCACTGTGGCTTGAAATCTGTTGTGCCTTCAGCACTCAGCCTGGATTTGTTCCTTCTCTTGAAGATAAAATTCTAATAGTTTCCTAATTTTAGGACAAAAAGTTGGTTTACTTTCATGACTATCACATACTTTTTCCTGCAATGCAAGTCTGGTGGAAACTAAGATTGCTCGTTTCATATTTTTCTGTTACCACCACACATCCATTCGACATGTTCTTCTTATTTCCATTCAGAAAACAGTCCAATTAACAGTCATACTCTGCTGTTTCATATTCAGTGTCATCATTCATACATTGTATAAATAACAGTTTTTGAAGAGGTGTGCATGGCTCCTTTTTAAGTCAAAGGTCATTTTAATTATGCTACAAAAATATTAATTTTCTTTCTAATCCTAAAATATGGTGAAATTTAGCCCTTTGAAAGGATTTACTGTACAGAGGTCATCATCAAATAAAGCCTTATTCCAATACAAATACAGAGTAGTGAAATATAACTACAAACTGAATTTTACTGAGTTTACTTAGATTCACATTTTTACCCAAGATGTGGCATTTCCAAAATATGTTTAATGAGAATATTTTTGACCAGCACATCAGAAAGAGAACATTCTCTTAGCTTATTTTTGCATTTTTTGCTACCACAGTTGGTTGTAATTATTGTCATTGTGTGTCGTTTTTACATTTTAGTGGCTGTAATGGTCAGACAGTTCGAGCCTCTGCCCACACCTTCCTATGTTTTGTTGAGTTTAAATGCCAAGAAAATAGGCATCCATTTCCGTTTTGTCCTAAGTCACTAAACTGTGGTTAACCACAATGAAGTCCACCAAAAAGAGAACAGCTTCAGATGATGCCATGTGGCACATTACTTTGACATTTTAAATTATTTAACAGATGAGAAATATAAAAAGAACTCCCAATAACTTAGTTTCAAAGTTGCTTAATTGCGATTTTGAAAGTTTTCTGTCACCCAGAATAATGAAACAACAGCAAACTTCTCTCTGGATGATGAGAAAGCATATACTGTAGATACAGATGAAAAATGTGTTGAAATGTTTCTGCTTTTAGCTTTTGCTAATGTAATGCCTTGCAAAGGTATTCATATCCCTTAATTTGTTTTCCTAATTTTTAAAATATAAATAAGTAGTTGCCTTCAGAAGTCACCTTAATAGTGAAATTCACTAGTGTGTAATTTAAACAGAGCTGTTCTTTGAAGGCCTCAAAGTTTTCTTGGGGAACATTAGTGAATGAACAAATATCATCATGTTGGCCGCAAAAACACAACATGCTGTTTTTCAGGGGAAAAATTGTTGAAAGTTTTTAATCTCAACACAGCATTGGCTTATAAATCAACATCCAAATATTTTGAACCCATCAGCTGAATAGGGGAAGAAAATTATAGAACTTTAAAACCTGTCAAAACACAACTGTTGCCAGGCAGGGAAGGCATTTATCAAAGATGCTGCCAAGACGCCAATGGTGACTCTGAGAGTTACACAGACCCACAGGTTAGGTGTTAGTGTCTCTTACATGTTGGTGGATGCATCATTGTGAGAAAATGCATGAACATGGAAGCTGGTCAGAGACTACAGGAAGATAGACGGAGTTAAATACAGAGCAATATTGGATTCTGTATTAAAATAGCAAGTGGAGGTTCACATTCCAACATGACAACAATACAAAACATGAACTCAGAGCAACAATGGGATAGATAAAATGTAATGCACAGATCTAAATCTGTGGCAAGAGTTGAAAAAAGCTGTTGACAGTTGCTTGCCATCCAGTTGAAGTGAGCTCGAACTATTTTGGAAATGAGAATAGGTCAAAGTTTCAGACTCCAGACATGCAAAGCTTGTAGACATCTCCCCCAAAGCTGTCATTAGAGCAAAAGCTATTGACTCAAAGAGAATGAACAAAAAGGCAAGTGCACGTCTTAGATTTTTATGTGTAAAATCTTTAGTTTTTTTCTTTTTATGGTGTATCACATAAGATTCCAATAAACTGTACAAAAGTTTGTGGTTGTAGCAATGCAATACGTGCAAACGTTTAATGGATGTGAATACGACATCATGTGACATGGTGATGATTTATTTTAAAAAGGCAAAAGCTTAATTAGGCTTGGCACAACCATGGGATTAAACAGAACAAAACAAAACAGAGAATCCAGCCAGGAACTTAAATAGCTATAACTGATATCTGATATGGGATTACACATGTGGATTGATTGGGTTTAATTGGAGAGACATAGGAGCTGAACTGAGACAAAATAGGAATCTAAAGGTGAAACCGGCCTGAGAGTAATCTAAGAAAATTAATGTAATTTAGCATAAGGAAACATAGCAAAACCTCCCAGACAATGGTGAAAAGAACAAATACAATAAAAACAAAAGCAGGACACTAACTTTAAAAGAACATGACAGGAGCAATGCCAGGGGGGAAAAAATAAAACCAATCAAGGCTCAAGAACAAACTATGAAACTAGGCATAAACATGCTTGACGAGCAAGGAATAAAGGGAGCATGCAATAAAACTGACTGAAATAAAACAGAAAGAGAATAACATAACCTAAGGAATAACATAGAGAAACTATTCAGAAGGAACGCAAGAACAAGCTGTGAAAACATGAACTCTGAAACCTAAATAACCCATCATAAGCACCACAAGCCAAACATCCAAGAATTGTGACAGGCACTGTATAGAAGAAAATTGAGAAGTTCATCTTTGCTTTTAAAACTTTTTACGTCTAGTACATCAGCTGTTCATAGTTTCCTAAAACACAGGTTGTGTTTATTTGTCTTGTAGAGAGCAAGACAGCAAAAAGGAATTGCGCCATTCACATAATTAAATCAAATAATTGTCAAAACATAGGCAACTGTGTGAACAGAGGTTATGTTTGGCTAAAAAATTCCCATCGAAGAGTTACATAAAACAAAACACCACTTTTAGGTGACAGAACTGCTCAATTTTTCTCTGTTTATCTCAATTTATTGCTGTGAGTCTGGAGTGTAAATTTCTCTTTCTGCGTCTAGCGCAGTCACTCATTATCGCATGAAACAACTTGAGCTTTATGAATTGCATTCTTCAGTATGTGATCATTTGCCGTGTATTTAGATTTATCTCCTCTCTTCAGCCATCATTATCTCTAGCAGCGGCATAAGTTTTATGTGCATTTCTGAGACGTGTTGGAATCACCTCAGTTTTCTCTGTTTATCACAGATTGGACTGTTTTGCATATTTCAAACTGCTCACGGTTGATGTGGCAGAGAGCCGTATAAGAAGGCAGGAGGGTGTGGTTTACCTAAATGCCCTCATTTGATGGCTGAGGAAGGGGGCTGAGAAGGCTTTAATTCAGCGGAAAGTGGTTATTCTATATTTGCTCCAACCAAGCAGCGACTCCACCCTCAACACATCCCACATTAAGTCACAGCAGTGGAGTTTATGAATGCTGAGCCTCTTCTCACTACCGTTTCTTTCCTGATCCTGAAGACCTGGGATCACACTTTTTCCCCTCAAAAATAGCACAACCACTGAGACCAGACAGTGATTTGTAATTCTGAGTGAAACTGCTGTCAAGTTGTAAAGCTCAACAGTGAATGAATGGATAGATGTTAAATCAAATCGATCATTTTGGTGTAATAGGAGAAAAAACTGGATTGGAGTTAGAGAAAGACTGCATAAATGCTGCAGTTGTGTATGCGGGTGGGGTCAGGTGGACTAAAATGGCTTAGACCACACTATATGTAAGGATGGGGTAATTACTAGGTTGGGAGATTTAAATAGCTGGGCCCACAGTGGTAAACACACTGGCAGTGAGGGCAGCTGTTGCTGCAGTTATTCAACTAGCTTGGTGCTGAAAGCACAAACATTAGCTTTTGTAAAGGATTAAAAGGGAGAATGATTTAAATCCATCGTTTTAGCTGAGGTATACGAACTGATTTGATTGTAGCTTGATTCTTGTTGTACGTAGTTTGTTCTTAAATCTTTTGATTAAAAACATACTCAACTGACTCCTGTTTGTGGTGAATGAGACTCAAAACGTGTACCGGAGGAGCCGTCACACGGTGAGGAATTCCTCTGACTTTGGGAAGCCTCCACAAGGGAACATTTAATGCTTTATATTAAAAGTCTAAACTTGTATAAATGTGTACAGATGATGACAGCATTTAGTGGTTTCTCTGTGACTGATGCCAACACAAACAGACTAAAAACAGAAAATTATTGGTGCAATTTGTACAGTAAAACAACAGAACACATCCCCACCCAGACTGGCAACAGATTTTAAGCCAACACAGATAAACATGGAACAAAAAGTTTAAAAAAAAAAAAAAGACAGGGGGAGAGGAGGAGGGAGGGGAGTTTTTACAGTTCACAGCTTTCTTCACAGCTCATTTATTGTAATAATTTGGTGCAATAAACAAGCCTTTCACTGGCTTTTTTTGTTTTACTTTTGCTATTTTGGTTATAATTTTACCTTTTGCCACCCACCATCACAGCACGGACATTTTTAGTACCAAACCTTATGATAATTTGTTTGGATAAAAAATTATCCAAACAATTTGTGTTTGGATAATTTGTTTGGCCAGATGATGGTCATCATAAAATTAATTATTTCTGCCTTTCAATAAAAAAGTACAACTAATATTTATGAATTCATTACACACAGATCAATTTATTCCAAGTATTTATTCTTGCTATTTTTGATGATTGTAGCTTTTATCAGAATCAGGATGCCTTTATTGTTATCTTACAGGAGCACAACAAAATTTCATTTCAGTAAAAACTTATCCAAAGAAAGACAAGAAACAAACACAAAACAAGAAACCTTGATGACGACCAAAAATTTAGATTCTCAGAAATTTATCAAATTATAAAAATAATACAGAAATATTGTGACCAATTCAATCATGGGGAAAAGTCCTGACTTGAGAGCTGATGCAGATAGTCAATGACATCCTCCAAATGGCGACCATTGCTGAAGAGCCTGCAGTTAGGTTGAGTGAAAGGAAAACAGTGTGGTAGAAAAAGGTGCACAAGCAACAGGGTTCACTGCACCCTCAAAAAATTGTGAAGCAAAGTTCTTCGAAGAATTTAAGGGAATTTCATGAGGCGTAAATTGTAGCTGAAGTCAGAGCTTCAAGAACAACCACAGACAGCTGTATTCGGAATAACTCTGTCCTTGTTTTAACCCTTTCCTGATGTCCACTATGAAATCACACCCGGCTTTCTCCCCACTGATGGAGTAATTTATGCAAAAGAGGCCCTGATCAAGTGTTCAGTACCTTTACTGTGTAGTGTGGAGATCTAATTTTCAGTTGGCTGACATTGCATTAATGTAATGTATATTGCATTACCCTTTTTGTTGGCTCTATGTAATTATGAAAATATCTGAAAAACAGAATGTAAGCTTTATCCCATAATCATAAAAAATTGCCTTATCAATGCTAAAAAATATATGAATGTTTTCTTTAACTTCTTAATTGAAATACATTTTTATTTTCTGATGATTTTCTTATTCAGTGACATACAGCAGCTTGCTGAAAAGACGAGGCTTTATGAACATATCGTTTAATAATTTTAATCCATTTCAGTCAAATCGTCACCACTGTTACTTTATCACAGTCTGAAAGAAATTTAAAAACAATGTTTAGAGTTTCACACCATTCAGTTGGTAGTTCTGTTTTTACAGCCAACAATCATGAATTCATTTAGTGCTATAAAACAGATTGTTAAGACTTTAACAATCTTAACAACTTAATCAACTAAGCAGAATCCCTGCTTAGTTGATTAAGCAGGGATTCTGTGGTAATGTGTGCTTTTCTCAATCAATCATCCGTCAATTACTGATGCAACAAGCAAAAATCCCAGCTTGTCTCACTAAATACTACCCCTTCGCGTTGGCAGGAACTGCAAGTCTGGGACAGAATCTCCAGTTTGAAAAACATTCAGTCTGCTGTGGTCAGGACTGGAGACTGTTTCCGTATCTGTTTGCAGTTTTTTTGTTTGTTTGTTCGTTATGGTTTTTTGTTTGTTTTCCTTCTTTTTTTTCCATTTACAAAAAATAAACACATTTAATTTAAAAGTTGATTTATTGCAAAAGACAAAAGGCAAGCATCAGCACATAAATAGAGATAAATGTGGCCTCTTATCAACGCCTGCCAAAAGAGCTGAGTCAACAGACAGAGACCTGTCGAGAAACCTTGCACAATCCTGCAAACCAGCTGCAGTTGGAATGTTAGCTTACAGTAGAGTAGCGACATCTGCGTCAGGTGATCTTTACCACCTAGCAAACATTTTGAACAGCTTATGGCAAAATATTGTCACCTTTCTAAACTTATGCCTTAAATATTTGTATTTTTTTTTTGCCAAAAGTGAATGTTTCCCTAAATCAACTTTTGGCAATAAAAAAGGAGATATTTTTTGGGAGGGCCAAAATTACGTTTAGCAAAAAAAAAAAAAAAAAGACATAAGCCATAATTTTACGAAGGTGACGTAATGTTTCTTCAACAAAGTCAAAATACAGATTTCTAAAATAGTAACTTCTGCAAAGGTGCAAAATTAGCAGATTCAGACAGTATAGACAAAGGAACAAATAGACACATTTTCACGAGAGATTACTTCCCGAATTCAAAAGACGAACTATTGCATGGAAAGACCCTGTAATACAACAGAATTTAATTTCTGTGTCTTTGGTGCAATCATAATTCTTGTTGTTCCTGAAAAAAAAACTTCACAAAAAACAATAAGTGGAGGTTCCTGGAAGTGTTTTAGTTAAACTGCTCATTGTTGTTCACAAAGCCACAGCTATAAAATTTGGTCTTTCAGAACAAAAAGCAGACAATGGGGTTGCAGCAGTTTGGAGTGCAAAAACAGCTAAACTATATTTTATTGAGCTTTAAAGTTCAGCCATAAATAATGACCTCAAACTATGTTAAATCGTACAAAAAAATAAAAACAGACCATGTGTTTTATGAGAACTGATCGCAATAAATATAATCAATGCAAACAGATTTTAAAGGAATATTTAAAAAAAAATTTTAAGTGAGGTTCGGCAAAGTTATTAAATAAAAACATAAAATTAAGTATAAAAATAAATATAGAATAATGTCCCCTTACTTGTAATGATGTCATATTGCCATAAGTTATATGCAGCATCAATAAACAGAAAATGATATAAACTATATGAGCAGTGGAAGGCTAATTGCTACTGAGTTACTCATTTTATATGATCTTAGCAATTTAAAATCCTCAATAACAAGTGGTTCTATCTAATGAATCTGATGCTTCTATATTAACCATCAACCATCTACACTTTACAACTTTAACAGCAGTCTCTTGACAATGGTTAACCCATTCACATATCTAAACATTTTAAGTTTTAATATTGTTAAAATGATCGAAAACGTGATCTGTTTACGTTCTAAAATATGACATTAGTCTACTACAGGTAAGGAAACTATTACTGATAATAACTTCATTGAACCTCACTTCAAGAAAATAAAGTAAAAAACTGTCCTTTTTCCTCCATTTTGTCCTACTGTTGTTATATTATTTTAAACCCTAAAGACTTTATCTTCAATAAGACTTATAGATTTATCTGTTAGCATCTTTTCACTGCTTACAAATTTGTACCCAAATAGCTTCAGTGTTGGTCCACAAGCTCTCTGCACAACCTGAGCTATCTTGAATGGTAGACTGAACCTCCATTTCTCTACTTGTTCAGAGGATTTCTTCTGGGTAGAGTAAACCCCGCTGGTCTCCTTAGAAACTTGGGTGTTCTTCAGGATCCAGGCTTTCACTTGAGGAGTGAGAGGAATTCCAGAAAATCGGAACATCTCTGTTGCCTTCCTCATGGGAAAACGAGCAATGTCCTCGTATCGCACCAACATGTACCGACCACGCAGCCACGGGGGTTGCCTGAGGCCGACTTCTGCAGACAGTCGGATATTGTCACAGTTGCCTTTGAGCTTCTTCACCTCATCCTCATTGAGGGGCCCGTCACCACCCAGGGCCCACTCCTTCCAGCTCTTATACTTGGCAGCAAATGCAACCATTCGCGAGGCCAGCACAGCCCGGGGATCCCGAACCAGCTGGATGAATCTGATATCAAGACGCGGATCCTCAGCAAGTGGACGGAGATTTTCAAGCTGCCGCACCCTTACAGACTTGATGACTTTGTGATCCTTCTTAAGGCAGGACTCTGATGCCATGGTCAGATTTAGGGGCCCACAGCGTCTCGTCTTGCAGCGGTACCGCTCAAAAACACCTTTGACAACAGGGCTGCAGACGGACTCCTCACACAGAAAGCTGCTGGACTCCCTGCGAAAGAGGCTAGTGGTTATATGGTTCACAGGGAGCGGGTCGATGAAGCTTTCCAGCAGGGAGAAGTCGCACAGAAAAAGTTGCTGGATAACGTCACGGTATGCCTTGGCTGATGCAGTGGCATTGGTACCTCCAGTGTCCAATGTCAGCATCTTCTCCACATGCCACAGAGGCTCGAATAGGTAAAACATGTTGTCACCTTGCTGGTTGAAAAACTCGCCTACAAACGAGGATCCAGTCCTGGTGGTGGCCAACAGGAGAACATGTTTCCTTCCTTTTGTTGGTACCTCCTGGTGTTCGCTGTAGTTCTCTAGGCGCCGCTTCATTACCTTGAAGTCTTTGCTGAGTGCGGGGAAGGACACATTGTGCTTCAGTGCTAAGTGGTAGAAAGCACCTGGTTGTAGAGGAGTTTGGGGGGTCTGCTTCAGGTTGAGCTTATCTGACACCCTAAAAATATAAAAATTCATAGTTTTAAAATTTTAATACAGTTTTCTTCTTAACATAATACTTGCAGTTGCAGTGATAGAGTTTTAAAGATCTAATTTGCTAGAACTAAAATGAAGTGGTGCTTTTCATTTTAAAACTTTGCTGAGGCATACCTGTTGGCATTTCATATCTACCATGTATCAATTTTAAGGTAATTTTATATATCTTTCTCATTCTCTCCTAATCATTATCTCTTCCTTATACTGGATCTGGATATTAATTATTGGAGTCATAAATCTGATGCCAATAATTAATATCTGCTACAAGGAGGTCTCTCGAAGTTATTTTTGCTTGATCAGAGGCCCTAATCTCTAATACCTCATGAAAGTCAACTGGCCCATTTGTTGATATGGGGCTAAACTTTTATTCTCCAGAAGTATCATAATATCGTCAATTGTATACTGGAATTAAAATAGACATGAGATTTGAGTATTTTTATAAACATTTGTCTTTGTAATTATGAAAGCTTTCGAGAACAATGACACAAAATATTTTGTTTACAGACAAGAAATGGAAGTAAGATGGGACAAGACGTGAGCACAAATTTGCAAAGAGATAGGTTTACCATGAGTGCATTGGACTCACCTCGAGATGATCCTGTTTTCCTTCTCGATGATAACAAGTGCCACCAAGAAGACAATGGGTATTGTGTATTTGATCCTCATTCTCGGGCGTGGCTGTGTCTAGATGTATTTTTACACGCTGCTTCCAAATGGGTTCTGCCAATCTTTCAGATCATCAGCCACCTTTTTAAGGAGCCTTCCAGTTATTTGTGTTCCCAAATGTATGCAATGTCCCCTCCTGTAAAATGAAATCAACATCAACCTGTCAGTGTCATATGTTGCACATTTGAAGACAGGCAGTTGTGAAAAACGCCTTTGTGTTTTAGATATATTTATTTAGTAGGGGGAAGTTGATTCTATCGCGTGGACGTAAAAATGCAATGTGATGCTGAGTCACAAGAACGATCACACAAAGCCTTTTCATGTTCCGAAGACTCTTGCTTCCCTAATTCTTGTAAGTGTGCATTGCCACGTATCTCTCGTTTGCAAAAGAAGAGAGTTTCAGGCATTTACTAAAGCACAAAAGCATTTTATATAATAAGGTAAAAAGTAAAAAAAAAAAAAAACATTGTTAGTCTCAGCTATAAGCCAGTCCTTGCTATGAGGAAGTCCTTGTTATCTTTAAGTGCACCAGTGCATTTTAGAAACATGCCCACCCACCATGCCAGACTGAGGGCAGGGGCACATAGAGACACTGTATTTATGAGTTAGTCATGCCTAGAAGTTCTTTTAAAAAACTGAGCAGACAAACAACCGAGTGCGGAGTAAAATATGAGTGACAGGCTGCAATCAAGCACAATCTTTCCAATTAAACTGTTATCCCACTTCTACAAAGCTGCTTGCCAAAAAAACTCATGGGTTGTCGGGCTTTAAGTGATACTGTCTACCACCCGCAGACGTAGGCAACAGAGCAGCCTGAAGTCCAAAGTTACAGCTTCTCATTTTTGCTAACACTGAGAGAACATATTGTGAACAATGGTCCTCATTGAATGACTTTGAGCAAGTAAACCGTGTAGACTGCACAGGCCCAGATGCTGAGAATTAAAACTGCGCTGTGCTGAAATTGAAAGGGAAGGCCTAGTTGTCACAACACCATAAATTGTAGAGCTCTCAACCTGGAGGCCACACGTGACTTTTATAAGTCGTTAGACTGAAGGTGCTTGGTAGTTAAATGAAGAAAAGGGCGGATTTAATAGCAGCTATTTGCTAACATACTGCTCATTTTTGAAAGAATGATACTGGTTTACTTCAAAGATAATTGCAGCGCGTCTTAGATCCTTTGCTAATCTTAAGAGTTTGGTGTAGTCCTGACAAACAGCTTTGTTTTGTTTTTCCTCAAATGTAAAGAATTGTCTCAATTTGCAGCTTTTAAAAACACAAAAAGTTTTCATTCAGGATAATCCAGCCATCTTCCCATCATCTTCCCAGTCTCAGTGAAAGAAAAGACTCCCCAAAGCATAATACTGCCATGACCTTTTTTCACTCTGTGTGTTCAGTGTGATATGCAGTGTATGTTCTATTTATTTGTATTTTGTCCACAAAATGATGTCTCTTTATCTGTATCTTGATTTGTCATTTTTACCTTTATATTTCTACAGATTTTGTTAATTGTTTTTTTATTATTATTTCTCAAAACATATATGACTTGTAATTATTAATCTTATCATATCTTTTGTGTCTTGTGTTACATTATATATTATAGTCTTTTATACCAAAACTCTTAGTGTAGTACTACAATAAATCAGAATGCTCCAAAGAAGTGAAAAAGCTATATGCACTTGAACCCAACTACATTTCTCATGAACAGCATGCATCAAGGATTCTTCAGTAAAAAATTATCTATAACTATTATCCTATTTATTTTTGAAAGACATTTGACTATTTTTCTATAGGTCTTCCAGGCTTGGACAACCAGCCATACATTATAAGTCATTCCTTATATGTGTTTACCCCTTAGTAGTGCATTTTAGATGTATTTCTAACAGTGTATTACTGTGCATCATTCTTAACCTTTTATGATACAGCTTTTTTCCCAAACAACTGCACCTTATTGTTGATTTTCAGGCGTGTTGCTGTTTATTTGTCTCAATATTTTGTTCAATTTTGAATTATTCGGGGGCACTAAAAGTTTATAATAAGGCATTTAGCCCTGAAAAATGGTAACGGTGAAGCAGATGCTTGCCTACCTTCCTCGTTTTAATGTATCAACTACACAAACACACTTAATGAAACAGCCTGAACATGGAGGCAAATTAGAGACGCACTGACAAATTGCTGCTGTTAATCAACAATGCAACTTGAAACCACCTCCTACATTTTCACATAAGAGTTTCCAGTCTCTTTTCTGAATTGTGTTGAACTCTGAGTGCCTCCAGGTTTCTGTTTTAACAGAAGCAGCGTTTCACTTCTCACATCCCGCTGTGACCTCTGCCCCGGCCAGTTGCGAGCACAGAAGCAGGTCCGAATGACTGCAGTCTAAACACAGGGAATGGTTGGACGGTGCCTGTGAAATTCTCGGAGTGGGAACAGGAAGTTTTGCTGCTCCAGGAAAGAGAGAGAGAAAGCACTGTTGACGTGGAACAGTATGTAATGAAAAAGGTGAACCGTGCAATGAGACACGCTTTCATTGGAAGGAAAGGTCTGCACTGCCTTACACCACTCTGCCGCATGCCACGACCACAAAGGGGTCTTTACACGGGAGTGACTGAACCCTGCTTTTGGGGTGAGGCAGCAGAACACAAACTGCTTGGTCATTTACACGTCACACCATCAGTGGCTTAGATCTTGGATGTCGTAACTCATGCATAATCTGCCTCAACTGAAAAACGACAGTCTGTAGGAGCAAAGTTACATTACATCTGAGAGAATTTCCACTTTTATCTCGCCCTCTCATGTACTAAATGACAGCACCTGAGTGAAGCAACAGACCAAAAAGACCCAAGAAGATAGTTATTGACAAATCCTACAGGCTTTTTTGACAGCTTTCTGCAGAGCTAAATGTGCATTTTTATCCACATATAATTTCAGGAAAAAACATATTTCACATCAACAATTCATCAAGTAAATAAGTAGTCAGATGTTTTGTCATTTATATAGTAAATTAGATGTACACCAATTATCTCAGCTTATTGCATCTGCTGTGTAAAGGGGGAAAAAAACACTTGAGCTGACATTCGTGAATATTCACAAACCAGTGAGGCATATGACACGTTTGATCATCTGCTCATAACAAAATCGCTTGTGCACCATTTATCATCTTGTTACAAAATGCCTTTAATAGCTGCCTCTTATTTAATGCAAATCTTATGTGGAGACAAATTAAGCAGCAGTCATCCAAGCCTGTTTTGCATGTGACTGTACTGCAACTATGAAATTTGGCTTTGCATACAAATATGGCCTATTTACAAAGGACGCAAAAAAATCTTTAACATACATTAGATATCTGCACAAATCTAATTGGCCAGGGGCGAGAATCAAGGATAATTTTTTTCATGATCGTTTCTGATTGGTGATTTGGAAGTCAAATACAGAAAAGTCCACATTTTTCTCTTCTCCACCAAATGCATGAAAACTGACATGTAGTTTCATGCCCTATTTTTTATTTTGTTCAAGATAAGATAAGACTTAGCTTAACTCATAGCATAACTCATATTTATGTTATGAGTTGAAGCATAAATAGGGATGATCTTTTATTCACACTTTTCTTTCATATGTTAAATTCTCAAAGAACATTGAAAATTAGTAGCTTATTGAAAAAAAATATACGACTAGTTTTACACCGCACATTTTACTTTCACTTGAGTAAAAAAAAATATTTTGAAATAACACTTCTCTTACTTGAGTAAGATTTCTGAATATTCTACATAGCTCTATTTGCTTCAGTGAATGAAGAATAAACATGTTTTGACTAAACACTAAACTGTCTGCTGAGTCTGCTGTACCACTTGGAGGTCAAGTGAATATATAGTGAACAGTGAATGGTAACAATAGATTTACTCTCCAATATACATTAGCTTCTCTATGTATTGCTTTCAAAATATTTATGTTAAACAAATTTGATGTGGAAAAGTATTATCTCCTGAAACAATGTGTTTTTGTGTTGTTTTCATGCATCATTTTTCAATTTAGTCTGTAAAATATCCGGATTTCCCACGGGTTTATGTTGTTGTTTAGTTGCATACATTTTGTCAGTTTCACTGTTTTCTAGTCAAATAACAAGATCAGTATTGGTACACAAATTGTCATCACTCACAACTCCACTTTCTGGTGGCGGAAAGTTGTAGTAGCTTAATTTAATAACAGATTTTTAAAATTATTATTATTAATGAGAGAACATGCAAATGAATTTTTTTGGATTCCAAATTAATAGAAGTGAAACATAAATTTCTCTTATTTATGTTTATGTGTAAGCTACTGTTAGAGATGTAGTACAGCTGAATAAAGGGAATGTGAAAACACTTTTGTTCTTGTTTCATGTCCACAGATTCTCAGTTAGAGATATGCTGCTTGAAATTGACTAAGATATATTCAAACACGGCTGCACAGTAACGCAGTACGTAGCACTGTTGTCTTGCAGCAAGAAGGTCCTGGGTTTGATTTCCGGCCCGGGGTCTTTCTGCATGGAGTTTGCATGTTCTCCCTGTGCATGTGTGGGTTCTCTCCGGGTACTCTGGCTTCCTCCCACAGTCCAAAAACATGACTGTCAGGTTAATTGGTCTTTCTAAATTGTCCCTAGGTGTGAGTGTGTGTG
>CAEFZY010047591.1:0-11256 GCA_903066815.1 Brachyrhaphis roseni | reverse complement strand
AACTAATGCAGTATTGATAGACAACTATTGATAGACTGATAGTAAACGCTTATACTGTGATACATTTTTCAGTCACATCATCCATACCTTGCAGCACATTTTTTTTTTAATGACTTAATGCATATTCACCTGTGAATTTTAATTTCTTATTAAAACATGGCAATTGTGAAATTGTGCTTTAGCAGAATATCAACAACATTTTGTGAACATTTGAAATGGAAACGACTAATGCGAGCATGATGGTAAACGATCCGCTGCTCGATTGTAAATTTTATGGCAAATTTCTTGGGAGAACTTTTGACTGATCCGTTCTAAAGCATGAATATGTTTTGGTCCAGCTGTATATTGTTGCTGGAAACTGCTAGAAGGTTTATCTCTACCCCATTTTAAAATGTTAAGCCTCTATCTGGCTTCCATGTATCGTCATCTTGTATTTAGCTCCGTCCATTTTAGAAATGGACACAGCGTTCACAACTTGATGCTATCACTCCGAGTAAAAGGAAGCCTTTTTTTTTATTATTACCACACAGGGCGTCCTACGTTATGGCCAAACAGTTCAAATTCAACGTTGTCTAAGCAGAACATCTGACATTCTGGGCCTCCTGTAAGGCCCGTGCTAACTGCGAACAGGAGTTCTTGCATTTTTCCACTCCACGGTGGTTCTTTTCTTGCCAGTCCTCTATAAACACCAGGCGAGCACTTTCGCTTCGTGTCTTTTTGAACTGCGAGAAGTGTGCCGCATCCAACCTTTTAACTAGTCCCTAGCTAAAACTCACCCCAGGATTGTTGCATTCCTCTCGGTTACACGGTGTGCACCTCTCAGATTTTACACCTACCTATCTCCGCACGAGACGTACGACTCGAGCAGCGCGCGGAGCTTCCAAGCAATCTGAATCCGGCCAGGAAGAGACGACGGCACTGCTTGATGAACTGGTCTGGTAAGGCCCGTGGGAGTTTGGGTTTTCCTGGCAATGCTCCCACACTTGCACACACAGTCGCATTGCATGCTTCGTTGTCATTGGGAATTCCTTTTCTGGCCTGACGAGTGCGTGTCGTCTAGGTTTTTAAAGCCTGTAAATTATGATGGAGGCATTTCATTTTGGCCACTGAACTGAAAATATCTCGGCGGTCTTTGTCAAGACTGCGACAAAATGGTGTTAATGCAATAATAATAATAAAAACTGGCATTCTGGAGTGGCTGCTGGGGGAGAACGAAAAACAAATCAAACAAATAGCATTCGTCTGTTGGGGGTTCAATCCATATTTTCTGCTTTCCTGAATGAAACGTTTATGTTTTTGAATAAAAGACAGCTGAGACACATACAAGAAGACATCATAAAAAATTTTTTTTTCCCCCAAACTGTCTTAAAATAAAATGATACAATAAAACATCCCTGAAGGACGGTGTTGCTAATGCAGGTTTAACAGCTTGAATAACTTGTGCATCTCGTCTTCCCTCTATTATACAGCTACGTTTTTCTCTTTGACGTGGAACTGAGTGTTGGTTTTATATGATGCCTTAAGCAGGTGTCTGACATGCAGGAGTTCAGATGTATCTTACGGTCGTCTGGCTTACCTAAGCCTGACAGTGAGCTTAAAGGGGCAATATTAAGTAAAATTGAGTTTATTGAACTGTACATTGGGTTATAATGTCACCCCCTCATCTAAAACATACCTAGAGTGTTGCTTTGATTCAAGCATGTTTGAGAAATCCTTTAATCTCCAGTGGCAACCATTCGGCCGTGCAAAACGGCTGGATGCACCTAGCTAGCTACTTCTCAATGTAACAATGGTAAAAGCATTAAGGCTTAATAGAGGAGACATGTTGTGATGATTTTTTGAATCAAGAGTTTCTTAAAGAGACAGAGGCCCAATTACGAGGCCTTTAAATTACAAAGTTGGATTTATTTTAAGTCAAATTTGATATATACAGCAATTTTATAGTAACTTAAGTTAACATAGTTACTTGATCATGGGAAAGCATGGGAAATACATAATACTGTCCCTTTAAGTGGTTTGATGACAATTGAAATGGTTCCGTATGTCAATCCAGGTTTCTGAATGTTTCACTTTTTAGAGTTTAATAGGGAGACCAATGTGGGTAAAAAATATTTCTTAACATGGGTCCGCATTCATAATACTAGGCTGATTTAAAAAATATATATTATTTCATTGCTAGATAAGTAAGACAGTGCAGTGCAGGAAAAGAATGTGCAAGCGTAATTTTAACGGGGCATAATTCAAACTATTAGGCAGTTTTGGTTTCTTTAAAAATCTCTTGTAAATTGACAAGGCTTTCTAGCATCAGTCTCTGAGACCCACCCAATCTGGACTGAAACCCATCTGCTTTTACAGAACACTTTAATCCTCTCAGTTACACCACTGTTGACTTTAAAACAATACGCGCTGCATAAAATTGCATCTTGGGGTCTGATTTAATACTTGACATTTATTGAAAGAGTTAACGTTAAAGCCGTGTTGTTGTTTTTTTTTTTTTTTTTACATTTTGGGGTGAGAGAGAAAAAAACATGAAAAGTGTTTGCCGTTGCCAATGCGTTTCTAATAGATCACAACATTTCTGCAGCTCATGTTTACTGTTGCCTGGACCAGATTCTGCAAAGACACACATAAATAGGAACTCTGGCACATATGGAAGCCGCGTCAAGAGATGACTCAACAGCACATTCGGCCTGCATTTGGGTCAATGAGGCGGATAACACGCTGAACTACCAGGCGACTGTCAGGTCTCCCTTCATCTGCTCTCTTAAAGGAAGTCCTCCATAAACCCTCACCGGACTAAAACATTTACAATGTTGTCAATGGGGATAATCCTTTGATATCTTAATGCTGCCAAAGACGAAGGCAAGCCTGAACTCGGGGGAAGACGGTAGCGCTGTAGGAAAAGCAGCAGCTGCTAAAAAACCTTTGCGGGTTTAGCCCTGGCAAGGTAGCAGGACCCCCAGCTTTGTTTATCCACCAGACAGTGAAGGGTTATGATAGCATCTGCATGCTAACGTATCATGTAAACGGAGCGGCATTACCTCATTTTATTTCCCCAAAAGAGCCGCAGGTACAGGGAACAGAAAGGCAATTGTTTTCGCCCTAAAGGCCTAAGATACCTACTTAATAGCCTTGGACAGACAAAAAGAAGCAGGCGTCGGGTGGCGGGCGATAAAAGGAGCTAATGTTTGGCAAAACCTTCCAGTCAGCACTATTTCATTCACATCTAGATCTTTTCAGAAGCACTGGAGCAGTTGCTTCCTCTTTTTTTTTTTTTTGTCTACACTGTTTGATGGGAGATGTGAAGGGGAAGGTTGACAAAGTTTCAGGTTAATGTGAGACACAAGATCTGGCTGAGCTGTGCCTGCGGAAAGTCAACACCGATCAAACAGCTGCCGTCAACAAACAAAGGGGAATTAAAAGAGCCGTCTGGCCTTGGAGCTGTTATTAGTCTTTCAGTGAGCAAAGTTTTCACTTTTAGCGGCCGTCAGTCACCTTGACGAGCGGGGAGGCTGACAGCGGGCAGAGGGATTACAGCATTCTGCCGGGACCTTGCTGTTCAGCTCGCTTTGAAGGAGGGAGATATGCAAAATGACTTCTTGTTGACAGCAACTTAGTTTTGCACCTGCTGAGTGCCACGTCAGACCAACGGTGTTTAAACAAGAATCCAAATTTCCGCTGACAGAGTGGACCTAGAGGCTCGTTTCAAATGCTTGTTTTCAGCCGTGCTTTAACAAACCAAGGCCCAGTCCTGAGGTAGACGGAAAAAGCTACGTTTTCTTTTTATTATTATTTAAATATGAAAAGAATGTATAGCGTAGCAGTTGTATAGTCTTTATCGATCAGGTTTGCACTTCTAGAAACTGAATTACTGGTGCATTTTTTGTAACACAGTCAGTCAGACTGGAGAAAGACCATCTTTAAAGATTCATTTTTAAGTTAGTCACCGATTTTCAAATGGATATGAGGTTGTAATTTTATCAATGACAGCAGCAAACGAGAACAAAGTCCGTGTTGGCCATGCTTCCAAATATTGAGCGATTTAAAGTCAAACCAAGAGGAATTCAAATGTAGAAAAAGATTGTTGTTCGACTCAGAACTTGTCTCTTCGCCGTGGGGGGCGGTATCATGGCCAACCATTATCAATTGGATAAAATCAGATCCATTACTTCCTAGAGTCCACCCCTCCAGGAAGTAATCGTTTCTCAACGGTTGAGAGTACACCCCTTCTGAACAAATCAAAGCATAGAACACGGGGCTGTGAAAGTGGTGCTTAGTGAAGAAAAAGTAACCTGAGACCAAGATCAAACCAATGTGAGACCAGTTTCTATGCCACTGGTTTAATCATTATAATGTAGTTGCTGCTGAGGTTTCAAAGTCAAAAGATTGCTTGCATCCAAATGTAGCCAGGAGTTTTATACTGAAAATCACATTTTGCGGCTGTGGTCTTGACTTGTGATAGAGAAAATGTAGTCAAGACCTAAACAAAACCAAGACTTTAACGATCTGAAGGTGGTTTCTCCCACCTGAGCTGCAGATCTTAAGTTACAATGTTCCTCTTGGCTGACTTTCTTTTGTGCTATGAGAGAACTTTGGGGACTAATATTCCACTTTACAATGTTCAGGTTCCACTCTCCAAAATAAGTTTTATTAACAAAATTAGAGGGTAACACAAAAACCTTACAACTTCCTGACCCTAAAATTATATTTTTGGGTTTGGACTAGGACCTTTTTTTTTGTAGTGTTTCAAATCAGAGATATGTGGTAAGTATCAGAACAATTTTTTGGGGGGATTGGATTTCATGAGACAATGTGTTCTTGCTTTTGTTTATCTCCCTTTTTTGGACTTAAAAGGATAGACTGAAGATCTAACACGGTGATCAACTGCATTTTATTTCCCTCAATAATTTTACGTGAAAGGTAGTACACTTCTCTGGTCCAAGCTGGACTCTGATCTGGAGCAGTGGCAGAGTGAGGAGTGAACGAGCCACCAGAGGGAAAAGCTCTGCCCCAGTGAGTCACTTCAGAGCTAATGGGATAATGAGTTCTGGCGGAGAGCGGTGGCCTCACAGTTCTGGATTTTCACGACTCTACAAACACAACGTGACAATTTAACAGTCCTCATCTCTCCATCTGGGGAGCACCACCTGCCAACTCCTCATCCTCCTCCATGCTAAGCACATCTCTGTGACCACATGGTCCACTGTCTGCTGGCTCAGCGTCACTACAGGTCTCTTAGCCTGGTTCTGGGTTAGTCCTGCTGTCCTCCTTTGGCCCCTTGTTTGCGTGTGTGTGTGAGGGGGGGTAGTGTCACATCAAGCCCACTCAAATCCTAAAAGGGACGTGACAGACTTCAGGTCTGTAGCTCAGCTTTTATTGGATAGTGAGTCCGCTACACAATAACATTATAACTTCCTAAAACGACCCTATTTTAACTGAAGTGGTTGTTTAATATACCACTAATTAATACGTCTAGACATTGTATTTCAAGAGGGTTTTTTAAAGACAGAGTATTACTTGAAATTGACTTTTTTGACCTTTACATCATGCTATAATGTTCTGCCTTCATCAAAACCAAAACCCTTAATCCCTTAATCTCCCCCTGGCAACCAGTCAGCTGTACTCCATTAGGCTGTTTACAGCTGGACTGAGAAGTGGTTTTGTGTGATGAGCTCAGCAGATTTGCAGTTCCACCAGGTATTTACTAATTGATAATGCCACTAGTCTGAAGGGAATGTGCGGTGTAGGGGAACGCTGTGAGGCAGAACCGCAACTGGAGACTGCAGCTCTGAGAAGGAACTTTGTAGAAAAGTTTGCGCTGGTTCGACCTGACACTTTCAATTGTAAATGTTTAATTTCGCCCCTCGTAAGAATGAAAAGATAGCTGATTACATATAAACAACACACTTTTCAGATATTTGATTTCAGATAATACAGGATTTTCTTTGCACTTCATAGATATGTGCGTCTTGTGCTGGTTTATCCCTCAAACCCAACTGCTGTGTTTCAGCAGAGCAACTGAGAAGACGAGACTTGATGCACCACTTGTAAACAACCCACTGACTTGGCTGTAAGTTCTGACCACTTTATGCCCTCAAAAACAAAACAACTTCCTAAAATAATGGCCCAAGTCATTTTTTGCCAAGAGATGAAAATCACTTTTGGCAAAAAATTATTTAAGACATTATTTTAGGACAGTGATGATATGTTATTTGAGTGTTATATGTCAGGTGCCTTGATCTTCTCTTCAAATTATTCATGGACCCTGGACATAGCAGATGGTCCTTGCCCCAAGTACTGTAGATTTTATTTAAGAAACCATGCCTTCAAAGACCTACTTGAAATAAAACCATGGAGTAGCAGATCTTTTCATCTAAGGGCTACCTGCAAAAAATCTGCGGCCACACTACGTCAGAGGTGGTTTAAGTTACACCAGCGTTACTGTATCAACCAGAGGAGAAACTCTAAGGGCCGCCAAGCGCCGCCCGCGCCAGCAGCCATGACCTCCCTCCTCCCACAGAAATCAGCAGACAGACACCGAGACGAATGTTGGTCCCAAAATTACAGCTCAGCCTAGGAAAGATCTCTTGCAAAAATACACTAAGTGGCCAGTAGGAAAAAAAAAAAATCCAGCAGGTTCACCGACCAGGGTGTGACAGGGAGAAGTCAAGCCTGTCTGCTGTATTTAGAAGCTCTAGATAGTCTCAAGCCTCGACTATTGCACATGAATCTCAATTAGTGGCCTCTCGGACAAACCAAGGATCCGAGGGCTGCACTTTGATATAGCTATAAATATGTATCTCTTGTTTGTAAAGCAGGCCACAAAATAAAAGGGAAACGGTAGAGTAGGGAAGCAAAGTACATAGAACTTTGAACCACAGGGAGGTCATTTACTTTGTTAAGTAGTGTCTCATTGCCAATGCAAGAATTTGAGCCCAGTAGCTTGCTGTACTGTATTTTGCAAAAGGAAAAAAAAAAAGAAATAAGTTTTGAAATAATGAAATAGATTAATTGGAATAATAATAAAAAAAACCTATGGCTTTTCTTATACTTTGTTGGACATTCGACCTCCAAGGCTAGGCGACAGGACATGAGAAACCCCAGATACACCGTCCTTCAGAGGGGGCTACACTAATGACTCGCAGCGGTGTGTGGATGTGTGTGTTTGTTGGTGGGTGAAGCGATTAACTTTTTCAATCAGGAGAAAAACACACAAGGAAGTACAACGACTAAGAAGAGGACAAAAGAATCGGGGGGGAGTCTCAGTGATGAAGTGACCTGAAGAGAGGTGAGATCATTTCAGAGAGGATTACTCCCCCCACACATCCACACACCCAGATCCATTGTCCTAGGAGTGTATAATATAGGGCAGGGTGTTGCTACACCATGCAGTCTTTTCAGTATGTGGTCTCGGGCTTGTTAGGGTTAACTTTTTGCAGGGTCGATGAACACTGACAGTTCTAAAAGGATCGTAACGGGTAGGTACTCATGAGCAGACAGAGTCTTACCCTGCTGGGTGTGCACTGCAGTCGTTCTGCTCCTGTTTTACAGATGTTGGCAGGATTTCTGAAGGATAGCTCAAACTAACAGCGGTCAAAAGCAAAACCGTGAAGCAAAAAAAACAAACAATAATTCTGTAAAAAAAAAAAAAGTTGGCTTGTATCAACTTTGATTTCCTAAGACTTAGGATCTTTCAGAAGGTAAAAAACCCCAAAACAAAACCAAAAAAACACACTCTGGGTAGCAACTTTTTGCCTCTAAAAAAATTATCTTCATAATGTTTTTTAGGGGACCAAAATATTTGACTAGTCAGCGAAAATACCTATTTTCTAAACATGCTGACGCACTAGCCCAGCCATTAAACTGACCTATCATCCCAAGTGTGTCATACATAAAAACAACAATGGCAGATAATGTTCGCTGTCTCATAATTCATTTGTAGTTCAATATGACCTGAGGAAGGTTGACTTCATCATCACCTCACACAAAACCCTCCACACGCACTTTGTTTTTCGTCATTCTCGTTTTCTTGTTGCATCTGCCTTATGCGGAGCCTTTATGTGCTTGTGTGGAAGTAAAAAATACATATATGTAGCATTTTTTTGTGTTTTCCAGTGTGTTGTGAGCAGTGATGGCATAGTTACTTTGAAAAATAACTTTAATCGGATTATTGATTACTCCTTGAAAAAGTGACTTAGTTAGATTACAGATTATTTGAAAAGTAACTAAGTTACATCAAAAGTAACTATTAGTTACTTTCAGCAGCTGCTGACAGCGACCCTCCGCCACCTCGATATAAAAATGACATTGAGGTTTGCCAATAGTTTTGCACCAATAACATCGTATGTGTGTCTGCCGCGGATCCTCCTACATGCTAAAGCAGCCTTGTTGTGCTCTAATGTAGCTCTATTGATCCAGTGGAGCGTTCCTCCCATACAGCTTCTGTTATTTGCATTAGCAGTCCACATATCTGCAGTAGTCGACACAAAATCAACCTCGTTCAGCCCAGCCTTCAGATTTCTCCCCACCTCTGCATATTCTTTCTCCAGATATGCCGAAAAAGCTCCTTATGAGGCAGTTTGGAATTTACGGTGGTCCGGATTCGATTTATAATGGCGTGAAATGCAGGCGAGTCAACTGTGCTCAATGGCATCATTTCTTCTACTACATACTGACCGATCAACTGTTTTAGCTCTCGTCCAGTAAGTGTGAAACTTACTGGTTTCGCACCAAAGTTGAGTTTTGTTGTTTGAGTGGTGGGGGACCTCCTGTGGCAGCTCCCTGTGTTGAGCCACCTGGCTGGACTTCCATAAGCTTAACTGTCCCGTGCTGTGACTCCAAATGTTTCTTTATGTGGTGGGATGGTGTTCCAACCTCCCCACTCTGCGCACCAGGTGCAGCAAGAAGCGCCCGAGTGGCTGGTGTGCTTGATCTGCTCATCTGAAATCGTAAGTACCATTTGTACCATCTGTGGCTGGGATTGTGGTTGGGTTCTGGTGCTATACCTGCCGTGTGCGTTTCTGCAGCGTTGCTCTGCTGGCGTTAGCGGCTGCAGCTAGAGGTTGTTGCGGCGTGCGGCTTCCATCCGGTCCTCGCCTGCTGATCCGCTCCCTCCCTGGTCAGCTGTGTTCCACTTCTGGGTAAGCTACCTGCTATTTACAATTTAATTTACTTTACCTGAATCCAGAATAGATGAGTTTTCTGTTTTAGGCACCAAATTGTTTTGGCGTTGCAGCGCTTTGGACGCTCTGCTGTCTTGTCTTGCCGGTCTTTTTTGGGCCGCTCTGAATGAAACCTGTTGCTGCTTGGACAAGCTGAGTGGGCGGGGCCTGACTCCTTCGGACCTGTTGAAAGGCCTTTGAAATTGGACAACGACAATTTGTTCCACTGTTTGAAGTGTTGATTTTCTTTTATAGTTTGTGTTTGTTTATTATTGAAATTACTAATGTATTTGCTTTCTTTTGTTTTGATTTACTAACTTGTTTTCTTTTGCATTGCATGTTTTGTTTATTCATTTATTTTTTTGGAATAACTTAAATTGTCCCTATTTCATCTGATCCCTTTTCCTTCCAGGGACCAAGTAGTAGGCCTGAAGCCATGTTTTAAAAAAAAGTGTTTTAAGGAAATTGTTTAATAAAATATTGTATAATAGTCTGCATTCTGGTGCATCTTGTTTAAAAAGATCCCCCCCTGCTGGTCACATTTACATTTGAGCTTGTGTTTTTGAAGGTGGCTTGGACTTTCTAACCAGCACAGAGTACAGCGAACCTTTATATTGTCGTCCTTCGCTGACAGAAACTCAAAATAGCTCCTGTATTTCCAGCTACTAAGTGCATATCTGTGTCCTCCCTCCATTGTTTACGTTTCTGTCACTATCACGGGTGCTGATAAGGTGACTGAATTGTCGCATAGACCGGACGTCACTCCCAGAGACTCATAGAGGAAATAAAATTAGATTAGTAGAGAAAATGAGTGCCACAAAAGTAACGCACAGTGATTTGGGATAAGTAACTTTAATCTGATTACTGGATTTGAAATAGTAACGTGTTAGATTACTCGTTACC
Organism: Brachyrhaphis roseni; assembly: GCA_903066815.1. Classification (NCBI taxonomy): domain Eukaryota; kingdom Metazoa; phylum Chordata; class Actinopteri; order Cyprinodontiformes; family Poeciliidae; genus Brachyrhaphis; species Brachyrhaphis roseni. The sequence continues at coordinate 1,192 of CAEFZY010047591.1, read as the reverse complement.
AGTGTTGTCAGTAACGCGTACTGACGTCGGACCGCTTTTTTCAGTAACGAGTAATCTAACGCGTTGCTGTTTCAAATCCAGTAATCAGATTAAAGTTACTTATCAAAACTCATTTTGCGTTACTCTGCGTTACTACCTTCTTTAGTTATTTAATTGTATTTCCTCTACGCGTCTTGTCCAGTGACCGACGTCTCTATGCGACAGAATGTAAGCAATGGAGGGAGATGCGCATTTTGTTGGTGGACAAACAGAAACTATTTTGAGTTTCTGTCGCCAAGTCTGGGCTTTTTTTTTTTCTTTTTTTTTTAAAGTCGCTTGCAAATTGAATGAGTCGCGGGTTGCGCCTTTTTGTTTCGTTTTTTAACGTGAAGTTGCTCTTTTGGGCCAGGAAATAAACAGAGACTCGTAATAAATCACAGAATTTGTCCGTCATTAAGGTAGTTTTAGTCATAATGTCCCTGTTCATCATTTCCCGGATGATCCGTCCCGCTGTATCTTTGTTAATGTCAAGTTAAAATTTTACCTCTGAATGACGTCGAGCTTCGCTTTGCGCTCCAGAAAGCTACAAACATCGAGACTAATATGATCAGCGCAATAAACGTGAAAACGGCCACGAATGAACGAGTCCGTAAAGTTGTGCAACTAAACGCCATTATAATTATTAATAGTAAGATAAGTGTCACAAATCTGTGCAGCTGACATCTGAGTTGTAGAGCCGCAGGAGGAGCTGCGCTGACACCAAACGCAGGGCCGTAACGCACAACCTGGAGGCTGGGGGGCAGGATGGGGGCTTTACAATCCTTCTTAGAGTTTTCCAGACAACAGTGGACCACACAAAAACACACACAAATTGTAACATAATAGTAAGATTTCTTAGTATCATATTTTCTGTTATTTTACTGCCCCCTTGTGGCAGTATTTAAGTTAGGTTTTGTTTTCGTTAAAATTCAGTCTGTCTAGCAGAGCCTCAAGTATCTTTGTCCTAAGTAGTGTTATTGTGCTCAAATGTTGTTTGACAAAAGTTTGTCTGCTAGTTAAGTTTTTGTGTCATCTTTAACCTTGTTAAATGTGTCCAGCCTCCGTGGCTCTACGTGTAAAAATTATGTCTTTCATATGGCAATGTCTGTACTTGAGATGTGCAAACTGTTCATATATGGTTCTTTTTATGCTTATTTTTCAGTTTTACAAAAAA
>CAEFZY010047577.1:0-93316 GCA_903066815.1 Brachyrhaphis roseni | reverse complement strand
TGATTCCTAATCATAGGTGAGGGGACCGAGAACCATAGTGAGAAAACAAGCCATGAGCTGCTTGCCTTAAGGTGCGTAATTTAATCAATTTTCATATTTCAAACCTATTGTGTGTGTGGGTGGGGGTGTGTGGTTGGGGGTGTGTGTGTGTGTGTGGGTGGGGGTGTGTGTGTGTGTGGGGGGGGGGGTGAACGTGCACAGCACTTGTCAGAAGTTTGTATCCACTCATCATCACCTGGAAAACTACATTGAATTTTGTGGTTTTGATGATGCAATCACGTCAATCTTTTCCACTTCAGTGAAGTTTAAAGATATAAAATTTGTTGCACAATTTTCAGTTACTGTGGATTTTCTCTGACCCAAAAAGGGTAAAAGTTACACATGCAAAAACAACATCACTCCACTATATTTGGTGTAACTTCAGGCATTTTCCAGAAGAAGCACAAGATGTTTTCTGTCATCAGTGAAATCTTGGCAGAACTCAGGGTGAATATTTGATCATTCTTCTGGAAGAAGCTGGTCTAAAGTTCACTTAGACCAGCTGCTGGACTTAGACTGACCTGAGCTGGATGACTCAACACTGAACAGAAATACTTATTCATAAAACATTCACAAAAATTGCGACAACACACACAAAAAAAATGTTTTAATGTTTATTAGTAGTGGGACTATTTTTTATTCAGAACAAGTAAAAACTTCTTTATTTGGACTGATTACACCCGGTCTTTGATTTGTGCACCCTGCGTTATAATTTTAACCTTTTCAGCTTTTCAATATTATTTCAGAAAGCCATAAAGAATAACTCACAGCTCTGTGATCTTCTGACCTCCTGTAAGGTCACCAGCTTTAGCTTGTTAACTTTGCACAGTCCTTTCTCGTGTCCCGCCGTTAAGTTGCTGTCACAATAAGAAACCACATGGTTGCTGAAGGTGACTAAAGGTTAATCTGCTCTCCTTGGTTATTCCAGATACTTTAGTTGAATGAATAATCAGTAAATGGCTTTGACTACAAGTCCTGATTTTTTTTGCAGGCTGAGTAAGGAGCTGCAGCAGAAAGATAAACTCATTGAGTCACTCCACACCAAACTCCACCAACGTCCTGAAACTCCGTCCAGCTGCCACGCCCTCTCTGAGACCACCGACCAATCGGACAGGACCTCCCTGGTGTCTGATGAGTACCAAAGCAACGAAGACTTGGAGCTGTGCTCGGACATGGCAGCCACAGAGTTTCCGGAGGAGCAACGGCTCCAGCAGCAAGGCCACGCGTCACAACCAGACGGTACTCTTAAACTCTTAAACTGACTTGTTCTTTCTGCCTGCGATACGCATCGTTCTGTCCCTTCATCTTCCATACACCCTCTCCTAGTCCGTCCATCTCTCCCACCTCTTCGTGGCCTCCTCAAGGCTTCCAACAGCTGTCCCAACATGCTTTGCTCTGCCGCTGTAGGTCTGAACACTCCTGCAGGTCGAGGTACGGGAGTCACCGCAAAAGAAAAATAAAAGAAATTCTTCTTTTGTGTTTGGCATGTTTAATTTCCTGTCATTCTCCACCAGCCCCTTTCAGTGCACCCATCTCCTCCCTCTTTGTGTCCTCTGGCCCTGACGTCTGGGGTTATGAAGCCATTTCTGACCCCCGGCCCAGGGCCCTGTCTGTTGCCGCTGTTCGCCCAGAGCTGGACATGCTCTACAGACAGATGCATGAGCAGAACAGGGGTGAGGCCCCACAGAGAGTGTGTCATGAGTTAAATGTTTTGGATTTGGACATTTTCACTCTGTCTCTTTCTCACTCTTCCCTTCTTGTCCACATGTGTCTGATTACAGGATTCCCCGTTCCCCAGGACAAGACCCTGTTCGGCCTTTCGCCTGGTCCTCACAACCAGCACGACCTCTCGAGCTACAACCAGCTATCCCATCATGCCTTTCAACACTACCAGCTAGGTGGCATCCCTGAGTGCCACTCTGTTAAATCTGACTCAGGTCTTTTGAGAGGACAGCCTCTGTGGGACATGGACAACTTAGTTCAGCCAACCGGGACCTTTTCTGGAAACCAAACAGCAAGCAGCCAAACAGGTGAGGCAGTAGTATGGAAAAACAACTTTTTTCACTTTTCGTTACTTGACAACCAGGAACTTTAACGCAGTTTTGGTCTGGGCTAACTTTAGAAACGACTTACAGGAGCAGTAGCCCAGGGCCACACTTTTTTGAGTGGGTTCACAGATTTTTATTTTTTTAATGAATCTTGCATTGACTCTTTATGTAAGAGTCACCTGCTCATATCAGGAAAGCTGTAGTAATACCTTTGGATTTTATTCATATAAACAATTCTCAAGTATTTGAAAATGTGGAAGCTATAGTAATTTTTGGGAGGAACAACATGGTGTTACTGGGCAACGGACGTATTAAACCTACCATCATCAGTTGGTATCATCATTTCATAATTAGTTATGCATAGAACTACCTGTTAATGTTCTGTAATTTGCATTAGCAAAATACTTTTTCTTTACTGAATAGGGCATCAAAACGGTCTCCAGCCCACGTCCTGGTAAATCTGACTGAGTTTTCAGTTATTTTAGGTGACAGAAGAAAGTTCTCTGTTCGCACCAAAACTGAACACACCCTCCTCACTGAAAGACACGGTTACGGCAGCATCATGCTGTGGGGTTGCAAAGTCTGAAATTAAATCCATCTTAGAATGAGTTTGCAGAATGAGCATGAATTCTTCTTTTGATACGTAAATATGGCAGAGATAAACCCCAAGAAAGATTTACTGAGCTCTCTATAGAGAAAGGTGTAAATATTTAGAGGGGTCTACATACACACTCACGCCAAATTTTTCAAATATTTATTTATTGTTGTTTGTCTATCACATGTAATTCCAATTACACAGACAAAAAATGTTGGTTGTGTTGTGACTAAATGTTGAAAAAGCATAAGTGGCATAAACCCCGTATCCTGGGCTTCGCCATCCTGGAGGGAGAAACAAAGCTGATGTGCTGCTCGTCTGCAGGAGTGAATTTGATCGAGGAGCATCTCCGCGAGGTGAGATGTCTCCGTCAGCGCTTGGAGGAGTCGATCAGGACCAATGAGAGGCTCAGGCAGCAGCTGGAAGATAAACTGGCCTCCACCGGGCGAGATGGAGGTAAAGCATCAGCAGGACACGTCTGAAGCATCACTTTCTTTAAATTTAATGAGATTAATCATATTTGTCTTTTCAGGAGCACCAACAAACATCTACATTCAGGGACTCGACACAGTCACACAGCTTTCTAGTGAAATCAGGGTCCTGAAAGAGGAAAATCTTAGTCTGCAGTCTCGCTTGCAGGAAAGCACAGGTACACATCTTTGAAAAGCTTCCAAACAACACAATTCATTTTAATTTCATGAATTGTTCCTATAACGCTACTGGGTGTTCTTGCCTTCAGGCACAAATGAGGAGGTGGTGCAGCTGCGGGAGGCCGTGTTTGCAGCCAGAACCCGCCTGAAGCAAGCCGAGCTGGAGGCCGAGCAGTGGAAGGAGGAGCTGCGGCGTCTGCAGGCTCACACTCAGGAGCAGGGGCAGCAGATTCACGCTCTGAGGCAGGAGCGACAGGCCAACCAGGACAAAACCAACAGGTTGCTGTCGCTTCCCACACCGATTCTCTTGTTGTGTTTGTGTTGCTTTTATGAATTATAAAACTTCACCTCACCAGGTTCCAGCACGAGACGTCTCTGCTGCAGCAGCAGCTAAGTGAGAGCAGAGAACTGATCCACTCGCTGCAGAGTGAACTGCATGTTTATGATCGAGTGTGTTCCAGCACCAAAGCTAACAAAGGTCGGTCTGTCATTTTTTACCTACATTTTATTAATGACATTTGAATGTCTACCTACAGTTAAATGTCCCTTTGTTGGCTCCATCTGGTAGTAGGGTGATTAATTTCAACTTATGCTTTTATTTATATTTTGCCACATTATAATCTCGATTTTACATGATACTTAGCCGAGGCATTTCTGGCACAACTATACCAACTCCCAAGGTGCCCAGAGAGGGTCAAAAATCTGATTAGATTAAGACTCCAATAAAACCTGAAGTGAAAACCATTTTACTAGTAGACCAATGCATTTTCACTTACGTGATATTCAGCCCCCTTTATACTTAGTCACATACATTGTAAGTAGAATCAAAACTATTGATCAGGTTAGCATTTCCCTTAAAGTCTTCCACAGATTTTCACTTGGATTTAGGTCCAGACCTTGACTGGGCCACTCTAGCCTATGAATATATCAATGACAACAATGACTGCCTTCTTGCAACTCTTAGATTAAGGTCAGATTTTTAGAGTTTGAGCCTTATATCAATCATTTTCCTCCCACTTTAGATTTATCTGCTAGCCTGTGTTAGTCTATCACATAAAAACCACACAAAATACACCGAAGATTCAAAACTATTACACAAATTCAAGCAAAGTTTATGCCTGGCAAATTCAAAATAATTTTTGCCAGGCACACCTTGAAGATCGACTCCAAGCCCCATATCCAAAGCTGTTTCCTGTATATTTCCTCTTCAGGGTATCTGTGTGAGGTGGCGGGTTTCCCAGTGGAGCTGGGGGAGCTGCTGGAGGAGGTCAGGAGTCTGCGGGCCCAGCTGCAGAGCAGCATCCAGGAAAACAGCGCTCTCAAACAGCTGGAGCTCCACAAGCAGCTGGAGCAGAAGTTAGGCGTGGGGTCACCGCGGGCTCCGTCTCTGTCTGCGCTGACCGCCAGCCCTCAGAGAGAAACCTTCTACAGACGACAGCTGCTGCACGGTGAGACTGAGCTTTCTAAATATAGCAACTTGCTCGTGACGCTCGGCGTGCCGTGGTGTGTGGGCTGCAGTGTGTCCAAGCCTCCTCTGTGTCTGTGTGCTCCACAGACCCAGCGCCGTCTCCACCGGTCAGGGACATCGGTTTGTTTAACTGTGGATCTCCTGGTCCTCCCTACTCAGACCTGGATGACAGCCATAGCCCTGCTAATGGTGTGACCTTAACCGCGCCTGCATTACAGTGGTTTATGCATGCTTTATTAAAAATAACAACAATAACTCTTTGTTTTACTTTTATCTGACTGTTTCTGTATAGTTTTGATCAAATCTAAGCTCTACTAATTCTCTTTTCCATTAAAAAGAAAACAAATTCTCGTGACAGCCTGCAGATAATCTAACGCACCTTTATTTCTCCAGCAGACTCTCTTGACCCTCACTCAGAACTGGAAGGGGAGGCACCAGATGGGTCGTTTGCAAACCGTAACGGTCGCCACGCCATTGGCCACGTGGATGACTTCAGCGCTCTGCAGCAGCAGGTCCTGGAGGGCCGGAGCCTTGTCCAGCGCATGGAGGCCACCCTGCAGGCCTGCCTCACCCCACCACTGCTGGAGGGCAAACAGATAGAGGGCAGCGACCTGGTCTGTGCTCATCACTGACTCGCACCGTCATGTTAAAACTGTGAAATACTCCTAACTAAATGAGGTGCGTTTGCAGGCCGTGGACTATGGATGTGTAAAGAGTCTTCTGTCCAACACCAAGACTCTGAGGCAGATCTTGGAGGAGGCCATGTCTCTGCTGAAGATGTTCTGGAGAGCAGCTCTTCCTAACACAGATCCCTCCATCCAAAACCTTAAGAAGGTCTGAGGAACATGAACATATATTAAATTAATTTACTGTTGTTTAATCAAACATGTTAAAAGTATTTTGTGTGTGTGTGTGTGTATAGGAGCAGTGCCTGCAGGAGGAGATTTTGTCCCTGAAGCTGCGTATATCTGAGCAGGAAGAAGTTCTTAAAGGGACAGTACAAAGACTTAGAAGCACCAGCCGCACCAAGGAGAGCATGGAGCACTTCATAGTCAATCAGTGTGAGTTTTTAAGTACATCTTTGTGCAAAAAAAGGTGGATAAGAGACCTAATAAGTTTTAATGAAAAAAGTATGTTCAATAAATTTATCTGTTTGTCACTTCATGATAGCTGACAATTCATTCAGGTTCAGATCTGCAAAACATGGTGGTGGCAGCATTATACTGTGGTGATGCTTTTTTTCAGCAGGGACAGGGAAGCTGGTCAGAGTTTAGTGGAAGATGGACGGAGTTAAACACAGAGGAAAAGACTTGAGACTGGGGAGGATGTTCACCTTAAAGCATGACAACAACAGATCTGAATGGTTCAGATCTGAACATGTTTATGTTAAAAATGTCCTAGTGAAAGTCTGGAAATAAATCAGATTCAGAATCCATTGGAGCTTGAAAATCTCCTTTCATAACTGCTCTCCATTCAATCTGACAGGGCTTATGCTGCTTTTCCAAACAAACAAAAGAAAAAAAAGCTGTAAATGAAGTGAAAGTTTATTCTACAATGTTTTGACTGTGGCAGACTAAATGCAAGTGTGTGTCACTGTTTTTATATTCTTATTTATAAAACGTTGAGTTATTATCCTTCCTTTTCACATTGTGTACTACTTTGTGTTGGAATATTGTATAAAATACCAATAAAATACAAGGAAATTTGTGATTGTAATGTCACAAGTTCAAACTGTTCATCCTTAGATGTGCTTGAACTAATTTATTTATTTTTTGTTTTTTTTCTTTTGTTTTGTTTTTGCAGTATCAAGGACTCGCGATGTGCTGAAAAAAGCTAGAACTAATTTAGAGGTAACCACGCTCTTATTCTCTTAGATAACATTAGATTATCTATTTGTGCTCCATGTTTTTCTTGTGTGGTGATCAGGGTTTCTTGTTATGTCTGATGTGTCTGAAATGTGTGTTACAAAGTCATCACTACTGTCTCCTTGTTCCTTCATTCTGAATTTGTCTCTCCTCCTTTCTCCCCCTTTATAATCCCTCAGAAGAACGAGCTGAGGCTCTCCTCTCTAAGCTCCTCCCCCTCCTCTCCTCCTGCTGGTAATTGTCTGACATCTTGTGGTGTGCCACACGGGTACATGCCGCCCCAGCCTTTCCACTTTTCATTATCTCAAAGATGATGGTTTATGGAGTTCTTGTTCTGGCAAAAGCGATTCTAGGAATTGGAGCTGCCCTTTTTTGTTCCTAATGACATCACTGTTTCACATCCTACAAACTCAGAACTGTATCTTTACCATATATTTTTTTATAAACTATGTTCTTTATTATTTTGTATCATACAACTAAACATATTGGACATTAAGTTGTTTTGACATATTTCTTCACATAGTGCTCCCATGATTTGCTCAGCCTCTGTTATTGGTACTCCTTATGTGTAAAAAGCCACAAAATTAATGTAACTTTCATTGCAGGAAAAGGATAGTAGGATCATCTCAAATCGCAAAATGAATCACCACATTTTCTACTATAAAAAAGATGACTTTATTTTAAGACTCTTATTTTTTTTTTTACCAGTGATGCCAATAAATGATTGATTGATCTAAAACACCTCCTACTTTCACACAACTTTAAAAGAATAATAGTAGCTTTGTAGAAGGCTTCACAAGGTTTTTATAAAACCTGCAATACAATATAAATCAAGTGTCAGTGTGTGTTTTGTGTGTGTGCTGCCTTAGTTTCATGGATCAGTGTCATGCAGACATAAGGAAATCTTGACCTCTGCCCTTTAGCGGCAGAAATGAGGAGCTACTGTATATAAAACCCTGAATTGCTTTACACCATAACCATACAATTTCAGCACTGTGAGTGAATGCTATGCTAACTGTGTGAAAGCATTGCTTTTCATCTAATCACTCATTCTCAGCTCGTCATCTGCAAGTTGTTCTGTTTTTGAAAGTTATTCTGACAAGCGTCACAATTCGCCCTGCTCTCTTCTTGCTGTTGGGTTTCATTTTGAAATAAGTTGTTTGACATTTTGGAAGTGACATATTCTCACTTTGACTGTTATGGATAAATGAATAGCGCTTTATTAAGTCATTCACACGCTGATGGTGGTGAGCTACACTCTAACCACAGTTGCCCTGGAGCAGAGTTACAGAAGTGATGCTGTACCACCACCAGATGGTAAGGGGGTTTGAACCGGCAACCTACCGACTTAATGATGCTACCATAAATTTTGTGATAGCAAAATTTATGATAGCATAATAAATGCTTTCCAAACAAGCTTTGCAAAGGGAATTATTGAACATCCAACTTGGGGAACAGTAGCTGCCATTTTAAAACGACTTATACTTGAAAGAAAAAGGTAGAAAAATTATCTAGCATAAAAGTTGTCAAACCTTTTCATTTAGCTCTTAAAAACAAAGTAAACATGTTGCTGAAAGTGTCAAACTACTACCCCTTTAACTTCACACCATTTTCCTGACACTTTTTACAAGCTCTGATCATTAAACATGCTTGGGTTTTCTTGTCGTCCCCAGCTGAGGAGCTTGGAGGTGTTGCCAGAGCACGGCCTCCTGATCGCGGTGTCCTGATGAGTTACGGCTTTCCTGGAATCACCGGAGCAGAAGCTACTCAGCGTCTGGCAACAAGGAAGCGCAGCAGCCAGTGTCTGCTTTAGACTTCCAAAGCACCAACCTAAGTGCTCCCATGTCTGACCTCTCTGCTTAAACAGACCCCTTCCTCATCACATACTCCTTCCCTTTTGACCCTGTCCACTTTTCTCCATCCAACCACCCCTTGTTTGTCTGGACAATACAGTCAGAGTATAAGCTGCACCTTGACCCTCCCCTCACCCCTATTCACCTCTGTTGTTGTCTTTGAGTGAAACAGTCAGCAGTTTGCTTGCTGTGTGTAAGATCGAGGGGCTGATTGAAAAGTGCCTCTGATGGTTTCAGGGATGTGCGTCCTACAGTCCTGAAGTGTCTGAAGATGCCTTTAGCTCTGGTTCAAGGATTGCACACATTTATTGTGGGTCTCTGATATATTTCAGGTACAGATACTCATCTGATCTGCACCAACACAGAGCCTGTAGAGAAAGAGGGTTTGCGCATGTTTAAAGTGGCTTTTGAGACGTACTCTGCACACAGACGCATACACGTAACCCATCAGTTTGTGTGTGATCGAACGGTTCACTCAAAGACAAATTCATTTCCCCTAAAGCTGCCACTGAAATGCAACTCTCCTCCTTGTGGCAGTAATTTAGAATTTTTACAAATGCAATGAAAAGAAAAGTGACATCAAGAATCTCTTGTTGGACATGCCGGAGGAATGTACTGTGTACGATGTGTGCTAGCTGTTGTTGTGGAGAAAGTCAATAGCTAAGATTATTTGTTGTTGAGTGATGCTACAGCAAAGTCCCACGCCTCCTTTTTAATGTCCCCAAAGTTTGCAAAATCACAAAAACTGGGAGCTGCGTGTGCCAGAGGAACCAGGCCGTACTCACTCCCCAGGGGCTTCTCGTACGAGCATGTGCAATAACAATGTTTCTTCAGTAACTAAGCTGCACTGGATCATAGCTCACAGCGTTTGTCATGGTTTGGACACAACCAGTGTCATGATTGTATTTATTTTTTGAGTGTCGATGCATGACAAAGATTGTGCGCATGAAAATCGGAGCACTGGAACTAGTCGCAGCCGATTCTTGCCAAAGTTTGAGCCTCAAACTTTTCACTCTGACTTGCCTCGTCCACATGAATGAGAAAACTTATATCAGGCACAATGTTACCAAGCTGTCATGTTTTCCTTTTAAACCATAGAGACAGTAACCGTTAGACACCTATTGAAACATTTTTTGGACCAGCACTCCGGCAGATTTTTCAGCCAAGCTATTTGTTAATGTCTCTTAATGTTATTTTTAGTATCCCCTGAGCAAAGGCAAAAAAGAACAAATTCTTACTAATGATGCAAACTTTGGCAGGCTGTCTATCACTTATCACCAAAAAAGCTAATTTTCCCATTTGTTTTGCTGTATTTTTTTGCTGTACATGGTGCCATTCTGTGCTGTAAATACCAGCTTTGTGTGCATGTGTGGGTATATGCGTGAAAACATCCAACATTTGCTTTTTTTGCAAAGTTGATTATCTGGGTACCTGTGCAATAGCTTGATTATTTTTGGTTTATTTTGATGTTAAACATCATTATGGTGTGTTTGTTTGCTATTCACCTCCTACTGTGTACAAAGCGTATGAAGTGTGTATTAGAGGATTAAGCCACTTTGAATTAATTAATTAACTGCATAGGCTTACACCTGATAAGTAAGCACACTATGCCTTCATCATATGTAATACACTGACCATGTATCTCCTATTATAAGGCTCTAATTAATGTTGCTTCGCTTGCCTTTAACCTTAGCCTGAGAGTTTGCTCTCAGTGGTAGAAATGGCCTTGACCAAGCGTCTACTTGATTTTTGTTGAAGTGGGTTTTGTTCACGCTCGAGTTTTCAGGAAAAAAAAGACAAAAGTTGCCAAGTATTTCAAAGTTAATGAGAGATGTTTCAAGGTATTTTGTTTTAAAAAGTGTCTTCTGAAATGATTGTAATACACTGAATCAACAGAGCACCTTGTTAGAACGTGAACAAAGCCTTTTTTTGTTTGCTATTTGCTAATAAAAAGGGAACCAAACAGTAGATTGTTGTTGGTATGGAATTGCATATGTATATAGTGCTATCTGATTGGTGTAGGTATATGCTGAGTTTATGCTTATTGAAGTAGTTGGCCGATACAGGACACTGTTGAGTTCTGTGTCTGATCAGGTGTGTTGCATTAAGGAAAAAGTTCTATCAATGATGAATAGTGAGAAGGAATGAATAAAACACTTAAAAACTTCTCTGGTTTTCTCCTCATTACAATGTGCCTGTGACACTGATTTATTTTTAGTCTGAAAACTCATCTGCATATGTGGTTTCTGATAAGCAGGATCTCATGAACGCAATGACTGGAGAAGCACCACGAAATTAACTGGTGACAGTAATCTGACGATTTTTACCTTTGATGTCCTTGACCAGTGCTCCACAAGTTAGAGATTCAAAAATCCTAGATTTTCTCAACAGCAAACACTCCACAGATGACCATTAGCCAGACACCCAAACTTCAACACTCTTTGGTTTGGTCACTTACTGAGACTCAAAGTTAGCTGTTATCAGTATCAGAAAGGTAAAGTAAATGAAGTTCAAAGATGAAGCTATTGTTATTATTAGGATTTCTGCAACATGTTTAGATATGATTACTCTGTATTCAGACTGTGAGAGAGGACTAGATATTCAGCAGATAACAGGAAGGCAAAATGGAGCACAGCAAAGTTTCTCTAATTTTTCTGTTGAATAGGACTGAATTTAAGACAATGTAGGTTCCAGGGATACAGCAATTTTAGGTACCCTATCCCCACAAGTTTATTTTACACAAAATTAAACTGATAGGTACACGTTAAGTACCTTCCTTGCTCAAGGACCTCCAAGATTATGTTAAAGTCTATGTATTGCAGGCCCTTGTAGCAAAGGGTTCTCTACAATTACAATTATCCAATAAACTTATTGTCTTCCATTGTGGAAAGAACGAAGCCCTTTAATTCATCATTTACCACCATTTTTATTTACATAACCACCTTCACAACCATTTCTTCTTATGCTTATAGCTTCACCATGTGACAACCAAATACTAACACCTAGTGGCTAAAACGGCTATATCATTACAAAGCTAGTCATCAAAAATATTGATCAGTGTTTTCACATTTTTAAGTGTTTAAGAACACAAATTACGAGGACACGTCACACGCTGTTAGCACTATAAAACCGAACACTAGGTCAATGTCAAACAGAATAAGTTAATAGGCGTAGGAGGATTTTTAATCAATGTGGACCCGATATAAACCCACCGTGGAGCTTATTATACCTTAAAAAATACAGTTTCAGTGAGCAATTCGTTGCATTAAAAAATTAGATGACGAAACCTCTTTAAAGGAATATTTTTAAAAAAGTAACGCTCACTGTAAATAAAGTAAACCAAGTTTTTTCAAAAGTAATTGATTTTTCATTTGTATCATTCATTTTTAAGAGAAAAATAAACTGAAATTGTACTATTTCAAACGTGGATACATATTGTCAATGACTTCAACCAACTGCACAGCAGTATTCATGTCTGCGAGGCGAACAAGCAACCACGGCAACTGGTGCACATGCGTACTTGCATGTTTTTATTTGCGACACTACGATACGCCACACGGCAGTGAGTAAAACGTGAACGCGGACAAGGTGGAAAAGGAGAAAAGAAGATCAAGCTAGTCTGCTTTAAGACGTTTACACGTCAGTATGAATCAGCCGCCTTTGATATTAACATGCTACTTAAAATGTCAGTGACTCTAGCTGCTGTTTGTTTCCCCTCACACTTCCATCTTTTCTTTCTTTGATTCCAGAGACGCGATCGGCCACATTTGTTTGACATGGCAAACCCTTTAAAGGGTGAAGTGATCAGACTGTACAAAACTGTAAGTTCTGTTTCATTCCTTTCTGACTGCTGGTGGTAGTTAGTCATAGAGACAGTTAGACACACAAACACGTTTCATATAGCTTTACATTCCTTAAGATTTCCTTGGAAATTATCTGTGAATTTGGTGTTTTGAGATATAAACTTGGATATATAGTGACTTAGCCTACATTATAATGTTGTGTGTGAAAATTATTCACGTTAAAATATGTTTTCCCTTGATAAAACAATAAACTTAACATAAACAACTAAACAATTAAAAGGCTTTAAGGTAAACCTGATCAATATAAGGAAGGAGCGTATAATAAACTTTTATTTGTGAAAGTGAATGTGAAATCTGCAACAAACACTTTGATCAAAACCAAGTCGGTTCTCCTTTTAACCAGTTTGTATATTTATTTGTACAGACACGTTACCATGACGTCTTCTTCTACTTCCATTTCATATCTATGTAAACGAACTATTTTCAGATTGGTATTATCTTTCTTGAAATTAAGCTAGTCTTCAAAATGAAGTTTCATGTTTGATTTAATTCTATATATTTTATTTTAAACTGTAATTGTGAACTAAATTATTCACTCATAAACTATATTTTGAAACTGTGGTCGACAAATTACCCTGCCTGTCTTTGTTTGTTGTAGATTTTTTCCAGTGTCCAAGTTTTGTTGACTCCATGCTCATTCATTTCGTTCAACCTAATGTGTTGTTGCTTCCTCCTCTGGTTGTTAGTCTTACAGAAGGTTGTTAGATCTGGGGTGATTCCTTCCTTGCTCAAATTTTGCCTCCAGACTACATCAATGCAGCTATTGAACAGACTGAATAATGACATACCCCATTTATGTCCGAGGGGGGAGGTCAAAATGCCTGTATGCAGGTCTACACCGCTGGCTTCTTTTGATCAACCTTGTGACGTTGCTGGTATGAGTTATCCACTTTGTCTAGGAGACATGTAGGAGTTCACAGAACCATAGCTCCATACTTACCTTTGGTTTGGTCAAAAACCTAAATGCTCAGAAGTAAAACATCTTATTTGACGTTTTGTTCTAATTTTCCAGCTGCTGTATCTTGGCCGTGAGTACCCAAAAGGAGCAGCTTATTTCAGAGAACGACTAAAGCATGCGTTTATGAAGAACAAAGATGAGACTGACCCTGAGAAAATCAAACAGCTGGTTGCCAGAGGAAACCACGTCATCAAAGAGCTGGAGGCCCTTTATTTCCTCAGAAAATATCGGGCCATGAAGAAGCGCTACTATGACCCCGAAAAATGAGAACAAACTATATTTTTCATACAAAAGAGACATGGAGACGAGCAGAAATAAGCTGGAATGCAATTACTGTTCTCTTCACAATTTTAAATAAGCCCTACTAAGTAAACATCCTAATGTTGTCTGCAGAAAACCCGCAAAGTTGGTTTTCAAAAAAAATCTACTTTTTACATTTTTCTTTATTGTTTTTTTAATTAAAAATGTATGTAACTTCAAACTCTAAAACTGCACAAACGCAGCTTTAGATGATGACGCCTCTTCTTGACTTAGTATGTCAGTGTGGCCTAAATATCTGATCTCTGTCTCTACTGGCCATAAATCTTTTCTCCTGAAGCCGTTCAGGTTGTGCACTAGAACTTGGACTCCAGTTAAGCTTAGGTTTTGGTGCAATCAGGCTTTCTTTATATATTTTTAAACTCACGTACTTGTTCTTGTCAGAATGTAATTATTAAGACTCAAAGAGCCGTGTGACCTCTGTTATCGGTGCATTGTTAAACTGAAGTGTCTGCCTTTTGTATAATGAAGCGCATTGAGTTGTAATGCAGTTCTGTATTAACACATATTTATACGAATGTGGTCCAGTTGCTTGAAAAGTTAATGTCATATACTGTATCAAAGGACTATTCACAAGTAATAAATGTTTTTAATGCTAAAATGTTCAACCCATTTCATTTCAATAACAACTAAGAGGAAAGGTAAAGGAGCTTCATGTTTTTACTGATTATCTGTGTCATAATATACGGTCACAACATGGTGAAAGTTTTAAGAAATATCTAAAAAACATAAGTTACATACAGCATCAATTCAGTCTGAATTTGCAATTTATAACACCAAATGCTGTGAAATTACAATTTTAGTATTATTTTTAAAGAGTGTGAAGTAGCTTTGGGGGCTTAATGGTCTTGAATTGAAACATCTGCAATAGTTTGTAAAAATGTTCATACCCTATTAATTCATCTGTCAAGTTACAACCACAAGATTGTATCTATTTTATTCAAATTTTATGTGAAAAACTAAAAAGGCAGAAAAGCAAAATTGTAAAAGTAAATAAAGAAAAACATGAAACCTTTGTGGAAAAAAAGAAAAACATTTTCTTCTGTAGAGTGTTGTCGAAAAAAAAAAAAAGATAAAATATATGCTATTGGTACTTTTAGTGTCAATGCTGTGGAAATTCAACGCACAAACTGTTGAGACTTGCATTTGCTATTATCATAGCTGTATTTAGAGATATTAGCTGAGCCATTGTGAGTCACAAATTACTGACCCCTGGTCCACCACAATTTATGAAAAAACCAGGGGTCTAGTAGCAGAAAGCAGGGTTTGCACCGTGTCAATGAAGCAGTAATGAGACTGTCTGACCAAAGCTATCCCATCAGGGCTCATGCTATCCTGCAGAACGTGGATGAGTGTGGAGTGGAACTCGCTGCCAGCAGCGTGGTCGATGGAAAAAGCTTCACTGTTCTCAGTGATCTCCAGTTGCCTACTCCTCTGTGAACCCATAAAGTAAGTACTCCAAGAGTCTTCAGGTACAAGGCCGATGTTAAGGTGCTCACACCCCTAGCAGAGAAGATGGACACACAGATGAGTACAACAGAACAATTAAGATGTTCTTACTTAATTGTAATACTATGTAACCCAGTATTACACTGGGTTACATAGTCTTTCCTTAGTCTTTGTGCAAGTCACTCAGCTACAGTATTTGCAGAAGTATTCTTGGCTTTTGAACTTTTCCACTATTTGTCACACACCAGCTAAATTGATAAATATATTTGGGGGCATTTCATGCTCCCAGAAAGTAGTGCACAACTGTAAAGTGCATATATTTATATCCTAACTGTGCTTGGAGTGTCTCCACAAGTTGATCCCTGACCGTAACAAAACTGAAGTCAATTAAGTGAACCAGACATGTTGCTGGTGATTAATGAAGTGCAGAAGGAAAAAGAATTTTTTTGTTGTAGGGCTGGACAATAATCAGCAATTATTGATTATTTTTTTTGTTTTAAATATCTGAAATACTGCCAACCTAGTGACATGACCTTTCCTGTTTTATCCGCAGTTTTCACTCCACTATGTTATGAGGCACAGTGGCAAAACATGAAACTGCTGCTGCGCATGTTACTCAACAGGTTGTTGCTAAGTAACCAGTGAGTGAGTTTGTAGATGCCACCAACCTTGCTTAGCTGGCGGTGAGAGGTTGAGCAGCTAAAGCCTTTCACTCTGCCTACATCCCCCAGAATGCTGTGCAGCTTTGGATCGGCGTTCAGTGAATATTTTACATATTGAAAATTCCGTCAGATGTATTATCTAAAGATATTGATCACGTTTCTTTCACAATTTATATATCGTTACTGATGTATTGCCCAGTCTTAGTACATGTCCAGCACTTTGAGCTGCTTTTTATAATAAATTTTATTTATAACAAAATTGATTAATAAATTTTATTATAAAAAATTGATTGATTGATTGATTGATTAATTGAGTTACATCATCTCTAAAGAAAAATAAGGGTTACAGTGAACAAAAACACCTGAAGGACCAGATTCTCCTCTCCACATGTGGTGTTCCACTTGCTCCATGAAAAAGCACAAGCTGATGCAAAGAGGGCCATCTGGTCATAAGCAAACTGTTCCATAAGTGGGTCCTGAAAAAGAGCAAAAAGAAGCAGAATATTTTCTGATGCTGTGAAGAACAAAATGTAATTTACTGACTTGCACAATCAAGTTAGGTCAGTTTCAATGTTGTGGGTCCTCCATGTGGCGTTAGTGAAGCACCAACAGTTCCTATCCTGCAATCTAGTGTTAGTCAAACGTTTTTTTTGGTATGAATCAAATGCTGTCCATCATTAAAGAGACCTTTAGGCACATTTCCTTTTAATGTAAAAATAAAAAACAAAATATGGCAAGATGGAAAACTTCTCCAGTTAACATGTTGCTCATTTTCAAAAAGTCTAACCCCCATAACCCATATAGCGAACACAAAAATCAGAGCATTCCTGTATCTTTTTTGCAAAATTATCAAATGAAATTGCTGAAAGATGCAAACCTTCTTGCAGAAACTGACGTATTTGTGCGTGTTCTCGTTAACAAAGATGTTGATCCCTGCCTTGAGCATGGCTTTCTGCAGAGCTGGTCCGCTCATCCACTTCCCCACGAGGTGAGATAGGCCTTTCCTCTGCGCCAGCTGCAGCATACACTGACCATTCTGTTCATCAAATTCATAACAAACAAAATGTTAGCGTTTTGTCCTTCTTAATAAATTCACTATGTATTAATTTACATCTTGCCAATAAAGATTTAAAATGGAACAATATTTGTGAGAAATATTCTTATAAACCAAAGTAAAAGCCATTCTCTAAATATTTTCTCCAACAGCAGGTGAACAGAAAAAAGTGTGTTGCCTTAATGGTGATGGAGATCTCAATGAGAGCCCCCTTGACAGTAAAAATAGCTGAGTTTTGGCCCAGCGGCCGCAGCTCCCAGCCCTGAAAAGGAAAGTTGGCGAAGGTGTTGTGCATCAGTGTAAAGATCTGGAATGATTCCATCTCAAAGGAGATTTTGCCTTCTGCTTCCTCGTAGGTGATGTTGGTGATGCCATCCTTTCGCCAGCGGGCATCTGGGTGTGCAGAAGTCACTATTAGTGGCTTTACAGTACAAAAAGCATGAATTCCTTTGAAACCTTTTCACATTTTGTTTCATTATATCTTCAAAATTCTGTGTATTTGATCAGGACTCTATGCGATAGATCAACACAAGGTATCACTATTGTGAAGAAGGATCTTTTCCCCTCGCATTTTATTATTGTAACATAACATATGAAAAGGTTCAAGAGGGATGAAAATTTCTGTCCAGCTTCTATGCTGGTTTCTGATGCGTGTACCTTCAGCATCCCAGCGAGCCACAAGTGGCATTTTCATGAAGATAACCCACTCAGGAAGCACAATGGACACCCCAACAGGGGAGCACGCCTCGTTGTTGGGTGTTTCTGTTGGGTCATCGGAGCACTCCTCATTTTTAGGCTTTTCTGTTGGGTAAGGGAACACCTTCAGCCCGTCCACCATCTAGAAGAACAAACCACTGATCTCTCAGGATCTGCTGAGTTCAACCTGAGCTGAGGCTTTTGGCAGAAAAATCCTAATCACCTGCAGTATCGTGTACCCTTTTCTCCTGATAGGCTGAGGTGGGAGTTGAAGGAGATCATAGTAGAAAACTCCACCCAGGGTTGTGTACTGAACCAGATTTACAACCTCTGGGTCATTTTCTGCCTCTTCGAATTCAGGCACAGGTGAACTCAAAGAGTTCAGCTGTGCCAAGCTGGGCCAAGATGGATCCTTGGCTGTGGATAAAGAAGGTCCTTTCATTTCAAGGTGGAAAATTATGTAAGTTTTAAAGAGTAATGTCAACTTCTGAAGAGAATAAAAAAGATCTAATTTTAAAAATTCTACATCAAGTTTTTTTTTTGTTGTTTCTTTACTTGGGCTAATAGATAAAACCAGGCTGGAGCTTTGACCACTGAGTACTTCTGTCTGTGTAGGTATCATGCTTTCCTCTGAAGACAGTGGGCTGGTGCTTTTTATGGCCGGCTCACTGGTTGGACTGTGGGGGGAACTGGGCAGTTCACTGGTGCAATCACCGTCCTGCAGTGGGAAAAGGAAAGCCAGGCAACGGGTTTGGGTCGTCACAAAGTCATCTTTCGGAAGGAACATGGCCGCTATTCTGACAAATCAGGAAGAACAGAAATCACACTACAGCATAAAAAGAAACTGTTTCAGCAAATCTGAGTAATACTCAAAATTCTCCCACTCTTACTACTGTGAGCCATGCAGAGGTTTAATGGGACAAGAACTCAAAGCCGAAACGCATACTTCATGGACAGCTTAATATTCGTAGTCTGCTTCCTAAACTCAATAAAATGAAGACACTATTAATACCTTCATTTTTTCTCTTTAAACTCAAACTAGTTTCACTGATCTACCTGGTTACTAGTGTTACAGAAACAGTATTTGGTCCCTGGTTGAAGTCTGCCTTGGTGTGGGTTTACAGATGTAAACTGATGATGCTGTTGTGTGTGTGTGGTAGGGACGTCACCTCAGTCTTATGTCAATTGTAACAATTGCTCATTTCTGTTGTAGCATGGTTTGAGAGGTCATATCTTACTTTAAATGTGAAAAAAAAAAATAAATAACAGCATCGATTTGTTTTTCTTCAAGGTCCTGGTTGGTGATCAGTAGTTCTGATTGAAACTTGAAAATTAATGGCCAGTATTTTAAGCAGATTCCTCAGGTCAAATATTTGGGCAGGATTATGGATTCTCATCTAAAATTTGAGATACATGTTGAAAAAAGTCCTTTCGCAAAATTTCTTTTGGACAATCAGCCATTAATATGTGGGATTTCGTGCCTGAGGACATGGAACAGGTTTCAGAATGGCACGTTTTTAAACTGAGGGTGAAAAAGCATCTTAAAAAGAATCAGGTTTAGAAGCAGCCGTGATCATTTCCTGAAGGTTTTGCTCACATTTTGCTCTCGTATCCCTTGTTTTATCCCTTGAGGACGTACTGGATGACTTCTGGTTCTGCTGTATCAATATTATCATATCTCTTTGTGGTTAAAAGTCCATCTGGGGACATGAGTTGCAACTTAGCTAAGGCTATAAATATAAGTGTTTGGTAAATACTTGTCCACGTTCTAATAAACAATAAACAAACAGTTCAAATGAAAATATTGCTAAAGCAGGACCTGATTTGTTTGAGCAACTTGGGTTTCCTCTGGCTCCTGGACGGGCGGCGGAATTTCCTCCACTATCGGCTTCCGAGGTGGATGCCTGAGCCTGGACAGCTTTGACAGATTGTCATAGTGGGTATGGAGGATCCGCACAGCGATGTCGCTCACAGCCAGCTCCTCAGGAAGCTTAAAGCTCAGGCCAGCTTCCTTAAAGTCGAAACCTGTAAAGCTAAAAACAGAAAATCCAAACCCATGAGTGTGTCAGTGCGAGGACGGGGAAAGGATTTAAATATTCCCAACCGATTCACACACTAACCTTGGATTTTTGAAGAGGTTGGCCCAAAGACACAGCGTTACATTTGTATGTTTGGACACAGTCTGCATGTTCCTTGTGTCAGGGTCAATGTTGTCGCTTGCTCCCTGTGACGAAAACGAAACAGGAGGATTCAGCAAAACGGGTTTCCACATATTGGGCTCTTCATTTGCTAACATAAATGAAGCTTGTTTTTATCCTACCTTTAGGAGCTTCTCAGCTATGAAAAGGTGCTTAGCATGGAGAATCTCCTGGACTTCTATGAGAGCATTGTGGTACTTTGGGACCAACTCTGGATCTTTGGGCTCTTTCACGAGCTCATCCAACGCTTCAATAAGCTACAAATATAACCCCTGCTATTACAGTGCCTTGCAAAAACATTCTCATTCTTGAACTGTTTCACATGCTTTTACGTTACATCCACAAACCTTTAATGTGCTTTACTGGAATTTTAGATGATTGACAAACAAAGTAGAGCATCATTATGAAAAGAATGGAAAATGATACATGGTTTTTAATATGTGGTCTCCCTGAGTCAACACTGTATACACTGTGTAAAGATGTGTGATATGGATACACACCTTTACTGCTGAGTTACATAGTTGAAGCTCCTCTCCAATGTTGGAGTCTGAGTAATCCTTCCACAAGGTGATAAATGTATTGACCGCCCGCTGGTCCTTTGCATCTGGGACTCCATCGCAAAGCATGTATCTCTCCCACTGAGCGCAAAGATTGGACAGCAATCGCTATGCTTAACTATCAAGAATGATCACACACAAACCCCTTAAATAATTTAGTCAATATAATTTGCATACTTTATATGCATAAAAAAAATTCAAGCTATGAAGTAAGTCTTTTTTATATTTAAATGTTGAAAAGAATCAGATTATTATCGTGAACACTACCTCTGCTTTTTCTGCAGCACCAACCTTCCATTTGATTATTGCAGAGTAGTTTTCCTCCAGCAGATGGCGCAGTTCAGTAAGCTCAAAGTCTCTGTTCTGCTCTGCCTGTCAGCAGACGTATTACGTTATTTTTACAGTGTGTGCAGAAATCAAAGTTACATGCAGTTGTTCAGAACTAATGTCACCAATCTTATTTGGCGAATTAGGAATGGAATAGAAATATTGCACCAAAGTTTGGAGTTTATTCTGCAAGGATCTTACCTTTTCTTCTAGCCTTTGTATTTCCTCCAGCTTTCTCTGTCTTTCCAGTCTCTCCTGTTCTTCTTTTTCAGCTTTCAGCCGGGCTGCCTCTGAAGACCAACAGGACACCAAACAAATGTAAGAGTCACTTCACCACTGCCAATTAAAAGATGTTTACATACACTATATAATGAGAATTAGAAGTGTAATCATTTGAAACCTTTTCCTTGTTTAGGTCAAAACTATTTATATTTTTTAAATGACTTTTTTTCTACAAATTTCAAAGTTTACATACTGTAAGATTACTAAACAAACTGGGGAAAGTCCAAATTATAATCAAACACAGTTTCTGTAGAATTCATCAATTCAAAACTAACACTTTTAAAAGCTATTATGAATTAAGTTTAAGGTTTGTATCAGGACATAAATGTATGAAAGAAAATTGCCTATCACTTGTGCCCTTCAAAGTATCTATAAGCTGCAAGAGAGTTTATTTATGAGTTGAGGTTTAAAATACAATGTTGAATGCTTTAAAATAGCTACATTCTTTATACAACAAAATAAAGACCATAAATAAAGCTACCTTTATTGTAGCTATAAAAGTTATAACATAAGAATTACCTTCTTCCTCTTGCTGCTTCTTTAACCTTTCTGCTTTAGTCATCTTGACTTTCTTCTAGAAACATCCAAAATGAGAGTGTTTAACATAGAAAGCTAAATGCTTTATTCTATCTAGAGATTGGATAGTGTTAGAAATTTTTAATTTAAAGAAAGTATAGGGATTAAAGGTATTTATTGTGAGATTAAATGGACTAACTGTGTGCTTCTAGCACATACCTTTTTCTTTTTGGGTGGCTACCATTCGCGAAAAAGAAAGTTACAAAGGGACATGCAAGAAAAAAAATGAAATCAAGGTTTAACATCAGACATTAGGATTTGAAGAAGACCATTTTTACATTCAAGATTCCAAGGTCCAGAAAATCGAAATAAAGAACACACAAAGAGATAGACAAAGACAGTATTATCTTCAGATAATACTTTAGTTCAAGAGATCATTTTCATGCCAAGTCTGGAGAGACACTAGAAGATAAAAGATTTTAAATAATAAACAGACAAGTTTGTGTCTAACTTACATAAAAAAAAACTATAACTTTACAAACATTTTCCCATTTTATTGCATCACAACTACAAACTTACTTGTATTTTAATGGTATGTTATGTAACTTGACACTACATTACTACATTAGCGCAAATTTTAAAAAATAATTTAAAAAAAAAAGCTCATAGAAAAACTGGACATGTAGTCTCCTGATATCAAGATGCTTTTTTAAAATTCTGTTAAACTGATACAGAGGAAGTGACTGATCAACTGTTGAGCTGTGAGTTTTCTGTCACCTTCAGAAATACTTTTGCAGGGTAGCATTTTCATTAAAAAAAATAGTGAGAAAACAAATTAGGACCCATCTAAAAATGTGAATTCCACCGGAAGTAATGTAAAATATGTTCTGACAAAAATGATCTAAATATTAATCGTTTTCAATAGACAAAACTTGTCAAAACTTACCATTTTGAATGTAAGAGAAAACTCATGTGTACAGGTAACCACAGCAACCGCTGTGCATGCGTAGTTGTGTCTTTTTAACTTGCAAAATAGCGATACGCTGAGGACAACATTGAAATATCCAGTTGTTTTTTTTTATTGCCATACACTCCCTAACATTGAAATAAATACGATGCTTGAAATGCACAAATGTAAATGCGTAGCGGTCGCTTAGACGACGCGTTAACGCAGTAGCCATTTTGGCACGGGCACGCTTCTCTAGGAAGCGTGGAAATCTGTTGTTGCATCGGGCTTTCTAAAATAATTATTCGCAATTAACTATTTGTTTAGTTTGACGTGTGGCATAAAGGCGGGTATACGTTTCAATACTAACAGAAAAAAAAATCTGTAAAATAATATATATTGTAGTCAATAATACCAAGAGGAATAACAACTGACTTAAAATGCATCTAATGGATAATATGCCAACATGCTAAATTTGCCCGCCTGTTAAAGCAATATGATCCATCTGCCAATAGCATCCCATCAAAGCAGCAGAAAAAGATAAACTTTAATTTGTCTGGTTGACAAGTGTGTACAAGAAATACATGGGAAAAAAAATAAAAAAGCATCAGAAACTGGATTAGGATCAGTGTCCAATCTTTATTTGCAACATTCACAAAAGGGCTGCAAAAATATTCAAGTTTTGGTTTTAGCTTTAAAACTCTGTGTTCGTGGCACTTCTTGAAACTGCCTCATCGGTTCTCTGAGCCTTATAAATGCTTTGGACGCAAAGTCGCAGCAGGCTCAACATTTAACAAAATGCTTTCAGCTTGCTATGTGAACACTCACAGGGTTTTAGAGTCCCTTTTTTTTTTTTTAAATTTGTGCACACAATTAATTCAGCCCAAAGAGCAGCACACCAAATAAAAATAAAAACACTTAAATATTTTCACAAACACACACGTGAACAAAATGTACATTTAAATCTATGGCAGCTACTCTTCATCACAGCCCGCTTAGTTCATGTGGTGATCGCTTTCTGAATGTGTCCTCCCAAGCTGTAGGTATTAAAAAGAGTAGCCTGCTGACACATTTTCTATACATGCAACAAAAAGACAGCACATTCATGTTTGGTAAACAAAACTATTTAGTAAATCTAACACAAGCATACATTTAATCAGAGAAACTAAAGAGCAAGAGTTGTGTGCTGCTGCATAGTTACACGATCACATCAACACTCCTGCTCACAGGATGGTAAAGTGCTCACAATCTCATCTGCCTAAAGGCAACAACAGAAATTGAACACAGACTATTCAACAATATTCTCCATCGGTTCACGGAGATTTCCCGGCTTAGCGACTCAAATGTTTTTCAAAAGTATTCATACCCCTTGAACTTTTTCTCCATTGGGATTTTTTTTTATTTTTTATCTTAGATAAACACAAAATACTGCAAAATTCTGAAAGGAAAATTACAAATGCTATTCAAATTTGGTTACTAACTAAATTTTTAAGCATGACCCCTGAATGAAACACTTTAGTATCAACTGCTTTGTGAATTGACCTCAAAGCGACCTTGGTTAATCTCGGTATGAAGGTTTGTTGGAGGAAATTAGTGAAGGGATAAAGTTGTACAACATTTAAACCAGAGCTCAATCACATAACATCCCACGCTTTGAACATCTCACAGAGCTCTGTTCAATTCGTTATCTGATAAATGAAAATTCTTACACTCTTAAGCTACGTAAACATACCAAGGAATGGCCATCCATCGGAACCAACAGAGCATGAAAGGAGAGCATTAAAAAGAGAAAAAGGCTCTTTGTAACTTGGGAGGAGCTCCTGATATTTGGTGTGGTCTATCACATACATCCCCACCAAAATTCATTAAAGTTTGTAGCTGCAGCGAAAGAAAAATTCAAAGAGTATGAATACTTTTAAAACACAGTGTACAGAAACCATTTTGTTGGGTAAACTGAAATTGATTCTTTGTTTTCAGGTCAGTTTAGGAGATACAGCATACTCCACCGCGAAGTTGATCAAAGCACAAAGTCGTGCCTCCAATTCTTTGAACTGCTTTTATGGCTCATTATTGCACTCAGGTTAAAACAGTGGAGAGGGTCTGTCCCTCATTCTGCATGCAGGAATGGGGGATCGGGGAGCGTAGGGGACTGTAACACAGTCAGATAAAGCATTTAAAGGTAACCGTGTTGCAGCTGAAACTCATCACTCACATCCCACCACAGATCATTCACAGGTCGTCTGCTACACGAAAGTTACAAGATTTTTTTTCTTCTTTTTTTTGCAAACCAAGATGGAAAAACAATCACAACATGTTGCGACTGAATCAGTCTCACGTGTAGTCATTAGGATTTAAAGCCACAGTACGGTAATCTCTCCCTGAAGCCCAACACAAACACACTTCTACTTTTGTACAGAGCCCTATTGTAGACAGAAGTGCAGTCTCACTCAGAGCAACCGGTGCTAAAATTGCTTGTAAACGTGTTTTGCTGCAAGATTCGGCCAAACGCGATAAAAAGAGTCAACAAAAGCAGCTGGAGTTGAACATGCTTCTCTCTTAAAAAGAAAGAACTCTAGGGCACATGAGCGGCAGCCTATATGGGCTTGTAAAGCAAAGAGGTGACGTATTTCTTCTTGTATCTGTGAGTAGCGCTGAGGACCATCACTCCATCCTGCACACAGGGAGAAAACACATTAAGGGAAAACTGTGTCAGGTTAAAGCCAAGAAAAAACAAGTAACGACTGAAGAATTTTATGTAGCAGCACCCAAGACAAAATGCCCCAAAGACACTAATTGTTAATTTATGTTTATTTTTCCACATTCAATGTTTAGAATGGAATGGAGAATAAGTTGGATTTTATTCAGAGCATAAAGTAATATAAGCCGCCATAGACACTGCCTAAATAAATAAAATATAAAACTGTACATCCACTTGAAAATGGCCAATGTTGATGTTTAGAAATTTTGAAAAATAAGCATTGGGTTAGTGTATCACATAAAATCACAATATAATACATTAAAGCTTTGGGTTTTTAACATGAATATTTTCACAAGCCACTCTGTTTAATTTAACAGTCACAACAGAAAGAGAAACAACAGTTCTGGTTTAATTGAAGCAACACCATCAGAGAAAATGACATTGAGTGTAATATTTCATATAATACCAAACTTAGCTGCTAGTAAACCTACCTTTATTGAAAGAGCATAAAGGTGATTAAGCATGACATGGTTGGGTTCAGGCAGCAGGGCAGGATCACACTGAAGGAGACAGAGAAAGAAAGACAAAGAAAGTCATTAGTTAAGAAGCTGGAAGGGGTCAGGTCAAGTATCCAACGTGTGGAGAGGCAAGACTGAGACCACTGAAGACACTGACCGATACATTGGTGTCTTTGTTGAGAATAACTTGAAGCAGGTGAGGAGGGAGGATGGGCGGCGCTTTGAAGTGCTCTTCTGGTCTAAAGATGTACTGTTCCTGACCGTAAGGTCCTGGAGGGGAGCTGGACAAGTCTGTGAAGATGCAACACAAACATTAAAATAAATAAATAAAGAATGCTTATATCTGCTTGTTACCTGTGCTTGAGACAATTAAAAACAGCATAAGAGGAAGCGACTAACTGAGAGCAGGTTTACCTGAAGTGTCGGAGCTCTCCAGAGAGTCGACCTGCAGGGCGTCAAACACCTCGAAGTCCGACTTCTTCACAGTGATCAGGTTGTTGATGGTGCCCAGCTGGCTTGTTACCACTGGCTGCAAAGCGAATCGCAAACAAGCAGTTTTTAAGCTACGCCATGTCAAAGCTAAACAGATTCAGACAGCAGAATCAGAAGTGCATGCAAAGCAGCAAGTTCATGTGGTAAACAAATACGCTGTGGTCAGTTTGTAGAGGCTCAGTGAGTAATTAGATTACATACCAATGGATCAGTACAGTACAATCAGAATGATGAATACACTTCACAGTTATCCATTACCTCAGAAAGAGAAAAATCTTAAATACACCTTTTTATTACAACAACAAAATCTAACCTTGGAAATCTTTTAATTAAACTATAAAAAATATCTGTTTAGACCAGATCGGTGCCAAACTAAAGGAAACACCTACACATCCCAATACAGCAAATATCACTGAGGCATTACTTTAATTTATTATTTAATCCTACGTCAATTCCAGCGTCTAATTAGTAAATGTTGACCTCCAGTTTCCCTGATACGGCGAGACAAAAAGTCTCTTAGCCCCTCTTCAATATGGGAAAGAAGAGAGAACATGCCATTCAAATAGGATCTGTGTTGATTCTCATAATTTGGGGATAGGCCATGAGAAATTAAATCACTCGTTTAAATCTGTATACATTTACAGTCAGAGTAATGATTAAAAAGTTTAAAACAACTGGAGCTGTGACAAACTGGAGCTGTGACAAAAAAAAACCCTGAATAAAGACCTAAATTCATCTCATTATTTACATCACAAATGATTATTTTCAGGGCATACCAGAAAAAAAAAAATCTGTCTTAAACAACTAAGGTTTTAACAGTTTTGTGGGAAGGAAGTAAGAATGAACATTTTAGCAGAAAAACACCACAACAGCAGACACAAGTGTGTGTGGTGGTGTGAAGCAAAGGATCAATTTATGAATAAAAATCCCCTCGCCTCCACTGCTGGGTAGGATGGAGGACCTGTGATGATGTGGGTTTTATTATGCCATCTTCTAATAAAACATAAGCAAGAATTAATCAACCAGAAAGTCTTTCTAAAATAAGATCACATACATTTCTGTCATTATTCTTTCACTATTATTGCATGCTGGACGCATCGCAAAGAGTGCTGCCAAATATCCGCCTCTCCTCACCACACTAGATACACAACTATGGTGCACACTGTGCTCAGGGTTTAATTTCACATTCCTATTTATCAACACAAAGGGCTTTATCCTGCTGGGTCAGGTGGCAGTGTTAGGCGATTAAACACGTGGAGGTAAGAAAACAAAAGCAGCAAACCTGGACACCTCTCTGTGTTTGTCTTTCTCAGCTCATTAGAACAGAGTTTAGTGGACCATCAAATATGAGCCTAAATAAGCAACGTTTAGTCTGTACTAATGATTTAGTTTCATTTAAACACCATGGCTTTGTGAAGGCACAGCAGATTTTCTGTTGCTTTGTGCTCCTGCCTGACCCAAAACTACCCATAACTGGGTTCTAATGCAATAAAATAGCATTTCTTTGGGTTATGACCTCCTGAAAATGTGCTGGAGTCATGAATTGGGCTTCTGTGTTGTTATCTTGTGGATCCAAATGAGTAATAAGAGGATTACAAAAACATCCAAAAAGAACAGTCATCTGTTCACCTCATAAAATAATGTTAATTCACTTCACTTACTGCATACAAACAAATCATTTCAATCGCCTTTAATCTGAAATTACTTCATTCAAGTTCATGGCAGGTAAAAACTATTTCTTTGAACATTTGAAGCTTTTTCTCCCCCCCAGGTTCATATTTCTGATCAGTTTTAAAATGCAAAGTGAGCAACTAGGTCTGATGAAAAACTGAAAACCTGCAGAATAAATGTGCAAGTTTGTTGAAAGGACATGAGCACAAACAGCAATGCTGCTGTACCTCAGAGGGATCATGGAGCCACTGTCCATCTACAAAAAACTTGTACTGGTGCTCTCCTTCAGGCAGGTCCAGAATGGCTACAAAGTCATTGTGGCTTTAAAGACAGAAAAGAAAAGGGAAAAATAGGAACATCAGTGCTACGCCAAAGTTTCTCCTTAGGTGAATAAAATCTATATATGGCACTGATGCCAAATGTCACCCCAAGATTGATTCCAATAAAACAAAGTGAGACAACTAGAGCTAATTAATCCTCTTCACCTCTTATTTAGGGGTATCTTGTTGCTCCAGTTATTGAAGGAACCAGCTATATAGACTTCTTTACCCCCGCCAGCCCAGCGAATAACAGTGGGTCGAGCTTGAGGACCGGTTTTAACCAGGTCATCCAGATCGGGAGTGAATTCTTTGTCTCCTGAAGACTAAAAACAAACACATCTGGATGCTGTGTTGTTGTAAAGAGATAGTTTGAAATTTGAAATGTAAATCATGTATAAAAAAAAAAAAACAACAAAAAAAAATAATCAAATATTCTGAACACATCATTGCGTGCATACCTTTGACTCAGGTCCATGAGTGTTAAAGACGTTGGGGTCATCTGTGCTGTCCACCATCTTGCTACTGGACTCCTGGTCCTTGTGGCTGCCGCTGCTGTCGGAGCGATGGGCTTTCCCATGGCGATCTCCAGACACTCGGTCACTTGTGTTACCCATGGTGCCTCACTACTCAGCGTGCCACTGGAGAAGCAAGACTATTTATTTTAGTAGGAATCTGCAGCATTAAATTAAGAAACTAAATGGAGCGGTTGGAAAATTATATCTAAGGTTGAAACGATGAATCAGATTAATCGTGATAAATCAATAAATGAAATAATCAACTAAGTTAGTAATAGATTAATCGCTAACTGGAGTATATGGACTCAAAAACACTCCATTTGCTGCAAAAAAAAACAAAAAAAAAAAAACATTCAGAGCAGTAAGTCATTTTGGAATTTCAAATCTTTATATTCAGCCAGTTCAAATTCACTAAAGGAATGCTGTGTTACAGCATTTTAGGCAATTTTTTTAGTTACAAAAGAAGAACAGATTTATTTCTTTATTTTCATATTTGAATGCATTTGTAATATTGTATCAAAAAGGTTTAAGTGGTTAAATAAAAAAATCTGTAGAATGTGACTATTTTCTTTATCCAAAAAATTGTCAGAAAAATCAATTTCTAAATTAATAATTAGTTGCATCCCTAATGATATCTACAGTCAGGCTGGAATATTATTATTCTGAGATGAATGAGATAAAACATTTAAATTATCTTATGGTGCCAAGTTATGGTCTCGTGGTATAAATACATCAATTTCTTATGACTTCATTTCATATGGTCTACAAAAAAAACAATAGGATACATTTCTTAAAATTATAACAAAAACGCGAGATTACAAAGAAAAAAGGAAGCAATCAGGACTTTTTGCAACTAAATTAAAAAGCAGGTGAGAGCTGTAATTACTCCCTTCAACTATGTCGCAAAGAGCACAAAAGCTCTAATACCACATTAGTCATCCACTTCTGCCTCTCTAGGTTTTATTCTGTGCGCTAACAAGCCGCAGGGTTTGATTTTGACTTTGAAAACATTCCAGACTTTGCACTCACCACACAAAGCTTTTGTGGGAATGATCAAGCTATTAGTTATTCAGTCTCATCCTGTGGAGACAGATCTATGGTTTTGCTGTCACGGCGTATAATAGTGGTCATTCTCTGTGTAGTGGAAGAGTCAACAATCAGAGATTATGAACGGCCAGGGGACCATAAGACATATCAACAAATGATGACCTTGAGAAATAAAAAAAAAACAGTTTCACAATATGACAGCATTAACACAAATATACGTACACATAGATATCTCATATTCAGTAATTTTACATATGAAACATAAAACAAGAAAGTCGCACTATCAAGTCAATTTAAATAAATATAAGTTTGATTCTAAGAAGAATGGGCAAAATGTCAGTCTCCTAATGTGCAAATCTGGTAGAGACCACTAAAGACTTGCAGCTTGTTGCACTGTACTTTCATACTTTTTTTATTTTCCACTACTTTTGTAGTTATGTGCTGCTTTGGTGTTTGACTCAATAAATCCAAATAAGATCATTCACGTTTGTCATGGTCACAAGCGGAAACAGGAAACTGTGATTAAGTAAGTTTTGTAAACATGCTAAGAAGCAACCTCAAACTACTAGGGTGTCACGTTCTTTCTTATCTTTGTCAGTAGCCAGTCAGCCCATTGTAAAAGCTTGAAACATAACACTGACAGACAGATAGATAGATACCAAACATGATATCAGACCCGGAGACGGCCAGTTCACAGCCCCGCTGGTATTCTCAAAAGAATGCGATGACAGTAGTACCTGACAAGCAGAGACAGCTTCCCTCAGCGCCCAGGTAGCATCAGTACACCTACAGCTATGCTTTACGGGCGGAAATAAAGGAAACACAGACACATCTTACGCCGATCAACAGTTGGCAGTATAAAGGCTTAAGGGCTTTGCAGAAATGTTAAAGGGCTTACACAGAGTCCAGACAGATAAAGGCGGGTTACCGTGGCTCACTGCCTGTTTGCTGTGTCTGTGAACTTGGACTCGTTTGAGCAGATCCCACAGCGAATCAACCGTTTATCTTAAACACACACGATCTCCCACACAGCACCGCCACTCAAACCCCACCGGATGCAAGATCCGCACATTAAATTCTCTGAACTAGATCAAAAAGTTGAAAGAAAGCCTCCCATCTTGGCAGCCGGTGGCGTCTCCCTGCTGGATGTTTAGCTGTGCCCTCCCGCCTCCTCAGCTCACTCCGACAGAATATTTTTAGCTGTAGTCAAAGTCAGCTAGCTAACCGTCAGCGACAACACACAGGCAACTTGTTTTATCAGCGAGGACAGAGGAAAACTCACAGTAACTATGAGAACCAGCGGTCCGTCGGGTTGCCGCAGCAGAAGTCAGACACTCACCGACACCAGCCGCTGCCCCTCGGTACTGCAGGAGGAATATGTGCCCCTGTTCTGCTCTGGTTAACCCCCCATCTACAACTGCAGCGAAGCGTAGCTGTGCCCCAACTACTGCTAGCACATAGGACAAAAGGAGCCTGACGGTTAACCAATCAGGAACGAGAAAACATGTAGCGTCTTCTTCTTCGTCTTCTTTTTCCTCTTTTTTGGCAGCAACTTATTGATGTGCAGTACCGCCTTCTACTGGAATGGAGTGTGGATCTCCCACAAAAAAATATATAAAATAATAAATAAAATAAAAAATTAATTAATTAATTAATAATGATAATAATAATTAAAAAAATAAATTTTTGATCATTTCTATCAATTTCGTTTTCTTAAGGTAATTTATTAAATAACAAAAATATTCAGAAGCAGAAATTTGCATGTAGCGTCATCAACGGAAATGTGTTTTATGCGGAAGTACACAACATCTGATATTTATTATTGGATCTTCTTCTCGGAGCAAAATTGATAATTGGTCATAGTTAAAACATGGGGTTTCTGCTTTGGTATATAAAATGATTAAGTTTGGTTTCTGTATGTGAAAGATAGATGTTAAATTTCTATGTAGCTAACATTCTGATTACTACATAACATCTCCGGTGTTTGAAGCACATTGAAGAACATTTAAATATTCAGTTGAATCGATTAAGAACATGTTGAAGAGTAATGACGCATACCTTGTCCTGTAGTGCTTCTGGAAAAGTTTATACAAAAATAAAATAAATATTTTGTTCCTCATACTTCAGCTGGAAAGGTTCCCAGAGCTAGACCACAAATTATCTTGAGGTGGCATATGTAAATCAAAAGTCTTGACATATTTCTAGAAGTTTGATTTAGGTTTGTCATTGAAGTGAAAGTGTGAATTTAAGTCAGAGAAAAAATTTAATAATAATAATTAAAAAAAAAAACAATTCTGACTCCCTGCAATTTTTTTTTAAAACAACCCAATGATCAGCAGGGTTATTTTGCATGTTTTGAAGCATCTAAAAGAAAAAAAAAATCAGTTTTTGTCCAGTTCTTATATCTAAGGATGTGTGCTTTTATTAAGGAAAGTGAAAAAATTGAGGACAAGCAAAAAAGTAAGATAATTGGTGCACGCTTTTATTTTCAGTAAAAATGTAATTGTGGCTTACTGGTGAGCTCATACTTATATCTCTTCACTGACTCACTGTTTGTTACTCATCAGGTCTGGTAAGACAGAAAATGTGCCAACATGCCACTTTTGAGAGGAATTGCACCATGATTTCTACTCCGTCCAGCTCTAGAACCAACACTCTGAGGACAACACATCAGAGGGAAACACTCTTTCAACTCCACCACATTTATTTACTCTTAATTACATGTCTCCATGCAGTATAAAGCTTTTATGCAACTGATATTGTTCTGTTACAAAATTAAAAATTTTTCTTCCAATGGTTTACAATATTTTAGATAAAAACCAGAGTCGGTCTTTATCAACTTTGACATTCCACAAAAAATAAATATGCAATCCTGCTTACATTTTGTTAAGTTCAACTCAGTCCACCAAAAAACCAGTCACTTAAGAAAAAATCCAGGAAGTGAAAACAGCAGCCCTTTGAAATGCTGTCAGACTGGGAAATAACAAAAAAAAAAACATCACATTTTCTTATTCAATTCTTGCAAGCTATAATTCCATTAAGTTAAATTCATGTTACAAAAAATAGCTAATACACGGAGATGTAGGGGGGTAGGGAAGAAACAATAAAATTAAAATGAATAAAATGTGACAGAATGTACTGTAAACTGTTTAAAATAATCATAAAATGTTGCACAGTAATCACATCTTAAAGATAGCAACCAGAGTTGTCCACAAAATCTTCCAAACTGACCCATTATTCATTCATTCAGTTTAGCATTCTTTGTCAACAGTTTAAAACATGTTTTTTTTTTTTTCAGTTTAAGATAGCTAACAGAAATTCAAATGTTCTCTTGTTTTGGTCTGCCAACATTACAGTACAGTATTCTAATAAAATCAAACCTTACATTTGTATGGAAAATCTTCTTGATTGACCCTAAAACTGCTAACTGTTGATGTACTCTAAGCCCTAAAACCATAAAGAGATAATACTGTCATGGTTGCTTTAAAAAAAAAAAAATCACTACTCATATTTTAGCTCACTGAGATAACAAAAAGCTATCCCTGCTGTGCATGCTTACAGATTTTCTGATTAAAAATAAGAGACACAAGACACAGTTTGATCTTACAGGTTTTTCAGTCTATTAATAGTTTTTGTCATTCAGTCCAATAAATAAGCATACCTGAAAACATTTAGAGATACAGTACATAAATACAGTTATAGCTAAAAAACTCATCTCCGAGGCTTGCATCAAGAGGCTGTAAGGCACATGTAAATAACTATGAAATACACAGGATTTTCACATTGCACGAGAAGTGTGTCATTATGCACACACAGTTCCAGTGTTTATAGGTATGGATTTTTGAGGCCTAGTTCTGTTTAGCTGACAGCTGCTGGTTGGAGCCCTGCTTGTCCGAAGCTGATGTCCTTAGTAGGTGAGGTGAAATTAGAACTCCAGTGTGTGGACATGTGCCCATTTAAACAAACTTAGTGTTACTTTTCTGGTTGCTGGTTGCGAGTCTAAGCGTAGCTTAGTATACAATCCAACTTTTACTGGAGAACATATTTTCTTCCCAGATATTTATATATTTATATATATATTTAAAAGAAAAGATAATCACACTGTGTCTCATTTTTTTGTTTCATCAGAACCTAAAATAAAGTCTTATAAATAAGACCATTTACTAGGTGTTTTTTAATCTACAGAAATTTCTTTGTCAAGCATTGTTTGTGGACTGTGTGTAAGGGAGTGTGAAATGTGCAACCTTAAGACTAAAAATAAAGCATGCGCACCACAATTGATTAAAACACTACTGGCAGGCAATTCTTAAAACATACAAACAGCTTTCCATCCAGTGAACTGATAAAGTCATGCGCTGTGTGTTATGGAGATTTCTTTGTTTTCAAGTCTAACAAATGCTTTGAGTGTTCTTCCTCTGCAGCTCACAGTTGTCATTTTGAGAGCCCCAAGCCAGTCTTCATGTACTCGTAAACCACATAGCTAATGCTGACAGCTGGAATGACTTTCATGAAATTTGGCAGGATGCCCCGGTAGAGGCCAAAGAAACCATCTTTGGCTACAATAGTCCTCAGCAGAGAACTCATGGAGGGCTGGTCTGACACATCCAGGGACGCTGCAAAGAAAGGAAATGAAGCACACATGAGAGCAGCACTGCTGTCTGTCATCTATCTGAGAGTTACACTGGGAGGTTTTATCACACTGGTAGGTGCGCTAAGCAAGTTTATAACAGTTTATTACAAGCTGAGCCGTTGTATGACGTTGTCAGTTGTTTTAGAGTTTCCGACAATGTAAAAGGTGGTTTACAATAAGACGGTTCATTAAATCTTTTCATGAAGGGACATATGTTTAAATAAGGGATTCCCAAACAGATAGGCAGACTCTACTTCTGCATCTCCCTACAAGAAAGGAAAAAAACAAACAGAGAGAGGAAATCGTGATGCTTGCCATCTCCCATGGGATATTTCTTACCCATGATGCATCAATTCCTACAGTACATTTTGTACCCTATTTCAAGTAATTGTGTGTTGTACTTCTAATCTTTTATTTAGTAGTTTGCTTAAAAGCAAGAGATTTGGTTTTAATCATCAGTAATAATCTGTCATATTTAAGAGACAACTGGCTTAACAGGGAATCATAAAAAAATAAACAGAGAGAGACAGTAAAAGAATGTTTTCAGATAGTGAGTTTACACGAGAAAAGATTTTGGTTAAGTAAAGATAAAACAAATCATACTCCAATGAAGACAAGGGTCTGTGTAAGCTTTGCAATGTCAAATAACTTGTTTGTGCCATTAAGCTAGCTAGAGGATTATTGTGTAACAAATTACACTGATAGTTTTCAGGTTTCAAACAATCTTTCTGTTCATTTTTTTTTTACTATCCTACATTAATAATAATAAAAAAAACAACTAAAAATAGCATTGCTGACACAAATAAATTAATTATAATTAAGGATAATAGAAATTAAGAAAAACAGTTGACATATTTACAGATAAAATAAAAACACAAATAAATTGCCAATGGAAAACAATGGATGACATATTAAATTGTTCAATTTGTCCTGAACAGAGAGTGGCTGCATGTCTCTAGTGCAGCTCTTTTGTTTAACGTTTGCATAAAATATTTGGGTATGTTTAAAAAGGTTTGACCCAATGTAAACAACTTGCTTATTCAGGAAAGTATTACAGTGATCGTCACATTTAATGGCGCCCAAGGGGAAGATGTTTAAAAAGCTTTAAAATAAATCCGTCCTTTACCGCAGCAGAATGATCTCACACAAAAGAACATCGGCAATAATTATTGGCAGTGCTGCTGTTAATAATCTGATGTATGGCTCTGAGAAGGAGCTTGTGCACTTTTCTCCTCTACGATTTCACAAGTGTGAAGCTTTCAACAAAAAGGAACCACTGACCATTCCTTTTAGCACAACCTCCTAAGATGGCCAAAGGTCATTCATCCCAAACAATCATTTGGCTTGCAAATGATATCTTAAGGACACTTGATAGTCCAATGAGGTCACTTTTTGCTGCTGCTAAATGAGCATTGGATGTTTTTTTTCTTCACCTCTCATGCCAACCTGCTCGCTCTGTGTGGTGGGAAGATAAATATGGATCATTATCCAGCTGAGTGACCAGTGGCAATGACAAATGGGCCTCTCACCCCATGGTTAAAGGAAGTCAAAGACAAAAAAAATAGCATGAATTAAAAAAAAATGCTTCAGTCACTTAAAAAAATAAGTAGCTATAGGCACCAATAGTTGCGCCAATGGCATAAGGTATTTCCACTCTAACTTTTTTCAGATGTTGAATAAAGTAATGCAACAAGAGTCTGCAAGTAACAATAATCTACTTGCAGATCTACAAATAGAGTGTAGAATAACAATTTACTTGTTAGCAGATGTTTCCATTTTCCTCTTTACCCCTATCACACGGCAGATTGGTGTTTACCTTGCGCCTGCATCCGTGTGCGTATCAGTGCCAGAGGATAGCTGGCGAGCTGGCCACATGTGCTGGAGATGGTCCCACAGCCCAGCAACACCAGAACTCCAGGGTTGGCCGAATCTTTGGTGTGATGTGACAACCAAGTGTTCTTCAAAGTCTGAGACATGGGAGAACAAAAATGCTTAACTTGCAGCACAAAATGAAACAAATTACCTTTGTTTTTCTCAGCTTGTTATTCATCTAGACATGCGAGACTGCACACACCTCATAAACAGCGAGGTCTATCCCAGCATAGGGAATAATGCCAATTAAGTTTGGAATGTAGCCCTTATAAAAAGCGATGACACCCTCTTTCCTCAGGATCTTCTTGGCACAGTCAAACATTCCTGCGTATTGGCCAGTTTTCCTCAAGGTCAACCGAGTCTTTAAAACCTTAAGAAAAAGCAGAAGAAGGGGGAAAATTTATGGATACATGTTCTTCTTTTAGAATAAAACAACTAAAGAGTGAAAGACCTGGAATGGCGGTATGACAAAGCACTGGCTCATACCTCCATTGGGTAGATGGCTGTTTGTGCTGTGGCCCCTGCCATGGACCCCGCCATGAACCTCTTATGAGTCTCTATCTTCGTTCCCTCTGAAGTTAACAACTTCTTATACTGCAACAGAAAAAAAAGACAAACAAAAGCTGACATAACCACTAAATGTCATATGTATCCATAAATATAGTTATAAATATGTTTTAAAATATGGCTCTGAACTTGTTCATATGCCATGAATTTGATTGCAGTCTCAGGCGCAATCTTTAAAACGTTGATCCCGTTTCCTCTCCACAGTGATGTCAGACCTCCTTCTACAATCATCTGTCTGAACCCTCCAATCAGGCTTATCTTGTTAGCTGCGGACGAGTGAACCTGTAGCGTAAATACACACATTTAGCTAACTAGTTTCGCAGCAGCACATCTATTGTTCTATCAGTTTCTGTACTTAGCATCGCTAACCTGCATGAAGACCTTGAGTCTGTCCAGAGGGGCTGTACCCGTGCGAGAAACGGCACCTGCCACTGCACCTGCAACCAGCTGCTTCCACCACACGTCTGACTGCTTCTCTTCCTCTGTAAACTCATCCGGGATGGACAGACTGTCACCGATGTCCAGCACCTAGAAGTTAAACAAGCATTTCCCACAATATTACTGATCAGAATTACACATCGACCGATTTGGTTTATGTCAGCCATTACAGACAATCTCGTTAAAGTACATTTATACACATGTGTTTATGCAGTTTATACAGTGCAAGTCAGAAGTTGAGACACTCACCAACAATTACTTTGTCCACACCGGCATGATCAGAAAAAAAAATGCCTTCAAAGACATTTAAAAACAAGAATTGAGTACTAAAGTTTGAATTTCTTGTGTATTTACTCCAGTTCTCCATTTCAGTTCCAAAACCAGTCTTACAGTTCTGTTGGAACATCCAACCATGTCTGGGTTTTTGTCACATAACTGTTCATTTGAGTTGAAGCTGTAGAATTTAGGGGTACACCAAGTTCTTTATTATTCTATACAATTACAAATCTCAACAGTACAACTGGAAGAAAAATAAGTCCTCAGCATTATTTTACCACTGCCATGTTGATACCGTCTTCTTAAGTTTTGAAAGACTCACCTTGTCTCCTTCAAACACCCTTGTTTCCACTCTGACAATGTAAGTTAAACTTTACCTCCTCTGACCATAAAACTTTTCAGAAAGAACTCAGCTTGTCCATGTGGGCAGCTGTAAACGTCAGCTTCAAACTCGCCTCACTGCAGACAGTGCTACTAGTATTCCAGTATCTTTCACTTTCTGATATACATTCTCATTAGATATGCTAAACAATTTCCTTTCACCTTAGACTAAGATATTGTGTCAAATAATTGATACTTTAGCACAGATGGTGTTTCCTACAGGAATAAGAAATATGAAGGTTTCTGGGATGACCTCTACCTAAATCTTATTAAAAACATGTGAACATTGTTAAGCAGATGGTTCTGTAGCTGACAACAAATAAATATGAATTACCTCTAATGAGCCTGCATTTTAAATTGTTGAATTAACAGCGTTTTCTTGCAAGAGAGGGACATGCAACACTGTCTGTGTGGAAAAAAAAAATCTGCAAGCTCAACTTCTCCTTTCTGTTTTCACAGTTGTGCAGCAACTATGTTTAAGTCTTGTCTGACAACGTTTACATAACCTTGAACGTAAAGTTTTAACCGGGAACCTCGCGCGGCTCTAGCAGTTTAAACTTGAAACAGCTCACAAAAAAGAGGGAGGAACAATAAGAGGGAGTTGTCCTTTGATTTGAGCCAACAAAGTTATGGCCACTGAGTTATCTGAACCCTTGGCTGATATGCTTAAGCTGATTTAGATAAACAAAGGTAATGTTTTCCCTAAAGCATGAAGGTGTCTCAGACAAAAAGAGAGAGAAAAAAACATTGTTCTGTGGCTATTTAATGCAAATCTGTTGGGAAACAAAAAAAAGAGGGTTGCAGAGGCGGTTTATCTGTCCCGCAGTCACGGCTGTCGCACATTTCAGTATGGTATGTAGGAAAATATTCAGGAACAGGTTCTGTCAAGAAAGGCTCTGTGAAGTATGGGTCCAAACATTAGACTACTACAATTTAGAAAGAAGCACAATAAAAATCCGAGAGTGAAACACAACACGGTGCTGTGGCCTAATAAAGGGAGAGCTGCTCTCAATTGTGAACTGAAAAAAAAAAAAATCCATAATATCTAACTGAAGAGGAGTGGAGGACATGCGGTTTATTCCACTGCAGTTGCCTCAGAGTGTGGGCAGAACGGGCCTCACAAAGTGTTTCTGTTCCTGCCTTACCGAGGAGTGCTTCCAGTAGTGGATGACCTCTTCCAGGTTGTAGGCAGGGTACAGCAGGAAGTGCTCTCTGAACTCGTTCCAGTCAACCGTCATGGTCCCATCGATGTCCATGCTGAGAAAACAAAACCTTTTATTTTTTTGTCCATTTGATATGTTTTAAACAGAAAATGGCTTACATGCAGTGCATGGAAGAGAAGGTCAAACCTTTGCAAAATTTTCTGGGCTTCCTCACTGCTGACATGTATACCCAACTCTGCAAGAGCCTGCTGGATCTCTGTGGCATCAATGCGCCCTGACACACATTTAAAAAGGAAAGACCACATGAACTATCATCATGCAAGTGGCATGGTGAGCTTTCAGTGACTCTCCATCGCTTACCATCATTGTTTCTGTCCAGGCTCTTGAAAGTCAGCAAGAGCTTCATCTCATGGTCCTTCAGGAATTTGGTAAACTCATTGAAGTCCAAAGAGCCATCGTTGTTTTGGTCCCCAGATGACACAATTTTCTACAGGAAGAAACGAGGAAACATCTAGAATCAGACAGGCCAGCGTACATCACACTTTCACAAAATGTCATCCTAGAACGAAATCTTGTGAAAGATCCACCCCAAGACTTGAAACTTATATGGGTTTACAGTGCACAGGATCCCTTGCTTCGAGTTACCTGTGCAGCACCGTGGCGAAATATCCCCATCGCTTTGAGGCCCGCTCGCAACTCAGCCACATCCACCTTGCCATCTTTATTAGTGTCAAGTTTATCAAACAGAACCTGGTAGGACTGCTCACTGTCGGCATCCCAGCAACGGGCACTTGACAGTAAAGACGTCCGTAGCGCTTGATACATTGCAGCGCTATTATAGAAGCAGCGAGCAGACGCACCGTCCGTTCTGCAAACCGTAATCTGATGATTAATCCATATTGACAGTCACTCATTAATCCCACTTATAATCCACACGCGAACTCCTCGATGGCGATGACGGAAAAATAAAAAAAAGGTTCGCTGGTTACAGTGTTTTTGCAGTTCCTCTCCAACCAAGGTGTACTCTGCAGCCAGCGCTTGTAAGGAACTGCAGTAACCGAGGGCGGAGCTACTACTGCTGCGTATCTTCTCGGTGCTCGCTACGAAAAAGCGGGAAGGATGGTTGAAAAGTGGCCAAATAAACCTCTTTCCGGATTAGCTGCGTTCACTATCTGTTTCATGCTTGTTAAAGTGAACTTTTATCTTTCACCGCCGCTTTTCAGTGCGGTACGTTACCAAGCCTTTCTGAGGAAATGTAATCTGCT
The DNA here is from genome assembly GCA_903066815.1 of Brachyrhaphis roseni. Taxonomy (NCBI): domain Eukaryota; kingdom Metazoa; phylum Chordata; class Actinopteri; order Cyprinodontiformes; family Poeciliidae; genus Brachyrhaphis; species Brachyrhaphis roseni. Next base: position 53,119 of record CAEFZY010047577.1, on the reverse strand, counting down.
TATCTGGAAGGACGTGTCAGCACAGAGAGAAACACTGAGCTTTGCAATTTCATGAGGGCAGTCCTGCTGGCCGCCAGCAGAGGGCGACATTTTATCATCGAAGAAGTAAAGAGAAGTGGACGAAAATAAAACGACTACTACTAATACTTCAATTAATAAAATGAATTGGCATAATCAGGGAAACCATGATTATAAGTTTGCATTCGATAGAAATACGAAGCAACATTAAATAAAGTTTCAAAATGTCGAAAAGAATAATAAACTGAAAGCTAATATGTCTACAATAATGATTTCAACAATACGATCTAAACGTGATAAAATACAGATTTTTTTTAATTTATTCTTTATCGTCGGTATTATTTTAACAAAATTCTATTATATGCTTTTTTTCCCTTATAGATACAAAAGCTGAAATAACCTGGTGTATTAAGTGTGCATACGGCTTCTTCATGTCTCATCCCTTCTTGGATGAGACATGAAATGTCTTCAGTCCGGCTACCTTCTACTTAAGGTAGGACATTAATGTCTTTGATGACTGAGAATCTACACCAACACTTGTGCACAAATCTAAACTAATGCTATGTTGAAGCACCTTTTAATTGTCAGGATTCAGTGTCCTTTGGTAGCAGTCTGTCACCATTCCACATCTCCAGCTGTCAACATTGGTCTGCTTTTCTTTTCCTTAAATCTATTTGATTGTGAGATATCTCTTGTCCAGAAATTATGTCAGCGTCTGACTTTGTTCAGGGCTCGGGCAATGCCTTTCCCAAAGTTCAGTTTCATTCTGCGAAGTCATTTTTTGTTGGCTTGGATGTATGTTTTAAGCAGCTGTCATGATGACTTTTTTTTTTTAAACAATTTACAAGTTCCTGAACTTTGAGAAAAATCTCAGTTCCATCTTCAAACAGGAAAGAAAAACACTGTCATTACTATCTTTTAGTGTGGACATGTAGTTTTTTGTTGTTGTTTTTTTTTTGTTGACATGTAGTGCTGTTTTGTGCCAAAATCAAAAGTCTGGTTTCTTCAGATCACAACATTATGTTTTGGGAGATGTTGGCCCAGATTGGGTGGCAGAAATTCTTCTGCCCTGTTCCTGTGTTCTGGAGAATACCTCATATCTTATATGTGTCGTTTACACGTATAAAATATACAAAAAAATGAATACTCTCTGTACTCTTCTCCTTGCTGATACCTTAGTACAACAAGTGGCTTTTGACCTTTTGTAGCTCCTGTACAACTAATGTCTTTAGCCAAATTTTGAAAATGAGCAAATAGAAAGTCTTAAGAGGTCAATTAAGCTTTGTTTCAGATTAAATATACCTGATCTCACATGGGAACAAAGAGGAGATGATGCTAAAACTGAACCAAAAAGAGATTCAACAAAATGTAAGAGTGTCCACAATTATCCAACCAGGTTATTGAAATTGCTTTAGCTTTTGGTTTTATCTTCTTAACAAATGAAAAAATATCTTGTTTGTCAAATGAAAAAGATTTTAAATGATTTATCACAGTCTCTGTTCATATAGTCCAAAACCTGGCATTTTAGCAGTGATATGTTCATTTCCGAGAGCCACCATAAGGTCACCTTGTTTGGTGTCAATAATAGTGTTTGTCAAGGCAGAGTTCTGATCTGTTGGGAAAATAAAGGAGTATGTTTAACCCAGGCTAGCTTTAAACATTGATCATTGTCATATGTGTGCTGCTGATGCTTTTAAGTAGAGTGAGACATCTTTGTATTTGTGAATATTTGTCAGAGGCGTATCTAACCGGTATAAATTAGAATGTCCCTGAAAAAGTTAATTTATTTCACTGCCTTACCTTAAAATGTAAAATTCATGCAATACATTTATTTGCTACATAGGGTGATATAATTTTGATGATTTTACAGCTAATAAAAACTCAAGTTCAAATGCAAGAGACCTATGAAATAAGATCAACAAAAATTGATTTGCATTATAGCAATATTATTTTGCATCCTTTGCAATGTTTTTGCATTTTCTTTTGGGGTTTTATTCAGCCATAATCATAAATAGTAAAATCATTTAAACCAGTTGCTACGTTTGAAGTGCATTCCTCTGTGTATGATAATCATACAGTTTCATTTAAAAATATTTTTGTCACTTGACATAAAATATGGGCATCCCCATTTCTCTCACAAAGTTCCCAGTTAATGTCACTAGAGTGCATTAACCTGGAAACATCCCTTCTGTTAGTTCTTCTTTCTGTTGGCCGATATTAAATAGATTTCTTTTAAACTGAAGATTGGTAATGTCGGTGTTTTTCTTTGTCCCCCAGGGTGTCCAATCAAATCACGGGCTTTTCCCCACGTCACAGGTGGTGGGTGGGAAGGAAATGGTTTGAACTTTGAATCGTGTCTGCGGTAGAGAGCAGAAACTCAACTCACCCTCATAACTGCGAGAGCTGCGAAGAGGCTCGGTCTGTCAGCTTCCCTGCTTCAAAGACTCCTCTCATTGCTCCCAGTCGCCATGTCTTTCATCCTCATGAAGAAAAAGAAGTTTAAATTCAAAATAGACTTTGACTTGGAGGAGCTGTCGTCGGTTCCCTTCGTAAACGGAGTTTTATTTTGTAAAGTGAGACTCTTGGACGGAGGCTTTGCACAGGAGTCGTCTCGGTAAGGCTTCTCTTCTATTTATAGCTTAAGCACAACTAACCTAAACTACAGTAAAATATTTTTTTTCAACAACTTCAAATCTAGTTTGACGGATTGTTTTCTTGTTTTGATTTGTTTGTTTGTTTTTTTCAGTTGCTCAGTGGCATTGTTAACACTTCTCCAATAACTTCTCCTAACTTTCAGCATTCTGATACTCACCAGCAGCTTTAGCCTCGTTGAACAAAACAGTAGCAAACTTTAGTTTAACTGGAGACACTTTATGAAGTTTTGAGTTAAGTTTTTCCCCCTGAAGATACAGATTTATACTAGCCGATGTTTGCTATATCTGGTTTAATCAGTTGCTAAGCAACACGCCTTGGATCATCTGATGCTTTGACTCAGGGTAACAAGTTGTTGCCAACAACTAGCTATAATTTTAAAAGATTTTAAACAGAAAATATATCTGTTTGATAATTAGATCAGGTAGTTCAGGCATTAAAGAAATATGGTAATTTATATAGAGCAAGAAAAGCCTGATCAGTTTCATCTGTCAATAAAAGCAACAGCATTTTAGCAGCTGATTCATTTAAACAGAGATTTCAGAGATGTCCAAACTAGACACGTGTTGTAATTGTTGGTCCTGATCTTGAACTCAAGGGAACGTGAAATAAAAGTCAATATGTAGCATGAATGTAATCAAACCAATCTAACAGCAATCCATAATTTCCTGTACTGAATACAAAACACGCACCATAAACCTTCTCCTCCTTCTTTCTCTGTCTTTGAAGTTTATCGTGGTTAATATGTCATGAGGTGTGGTACATATTGATTTCATACCCAAGAAGACAGACAGTCCCTCACACATTAATATATGATGTCTTATGACTCACTAATTAACCTAACTCGCCTATCTTTGTGCTGCCCCAAATTCCACATAAAATCCCAGAGCAGAACAGATAAATGGTTAAAAAAAAATAATACCCCAAACAGGTCAGGAGGTAAAATAAAATAAAACTCAGGCTGTAAATTGATAGCCAAAACAAAATCAGACTTTTACTTAAATTTTTAAAAATTTATTTATGTATTTCTGAGTAGACTGAATGGCTTCACATGCACTGCAATTGGCAGTTTATATGACAAATGTTTACTGTTTGCAGGTTTAATACACCTAGAGGAATTACAGTACTCGCACTGAAATAAAGCTATAGATCCTGCAAATGTATGATGAGATGGTCTGTCTGTGTTCAGTGTGTGAAATGTGCCTTTACCTCCCAGAGAGCCTGTCCAAGCCAACTGTGTGCACTGGAAGAAAAGGTTTTCTTTCATCTGTAAGATGAGTGCCAGCGCGGGGACGGGGGTGCTGGACCCCTGCATGTGCCGAGTGTCGGTACGAAAGGTAACGTATCAAAAAAAAAAAAGAATTTGTTTTATAGAACTGACCCCGGGAATTTATTTTATTTTATTTTATTTAAATAAAATGCTGTTATTTATTTCAATGTTTAAACTGTGATACAAATTCTAGTGTTGCTGTGTGTTTATTTTTTCAGGAACTCAAAGGGGGAAAGTCTTTTGCAAAGGTAATTTTAGTTCTCTAATGACATTAAACATGTTGTAGACAGAGCACTTCCAAATACTGGATAATACAGTTGAATTAAAAAATATTTAATAATTTCTTTTTAAAAATAAGTAGAACATTTTTTGTTGCTAGTTGAGTTTTTTTTTTTCTGGCTTTGGTGACTTAGTCAAAATCTGACCTGTGTTAACCAGTAACTTTAATGAGTCTCGGAAGTGACTCATCTTTATTTGTGTATTCTGTCTTTCAACATTCCAGTCCATAAAACTATAATCTCTGCACAAATAAAAAGTTACTTATTGATGTCGAGATTCATGCAGTAGAAGCTAAAATGTCAATGTTTCCACTGTTTGACCACTTCCAGCTTGGATTTGCCGACTTGAACTTATCAGAGTTTGCTGGGTCTGGCAGCGCTGTGCGACGGTGTCTGCTAGAGGGATATGACACCAAGAACACCAGACAAGACAACTCCATTCTAAAGGTATGCTCATAAATCAGCATGCAACTCTAACTTACAAGGTTCTGGTTAGACAGTTTTCTATCTATTCATCAATTAATTTATTGTGGCTTTCTTAAGTCTAAACAGAGACAAAATTGCACATATAGGTTTAAATGTATACCTACATAAAAATATTTAGGTAAATGTCCCCTAGCAAATTGCTTTTTTAGATTTTGGCGCTGGTAGATTTCAGTGTTCCAGACAGGAAGTGAGTAGAGAGATAGGCAAAGGTCCTAAGTTTGAGAATCGAACCCAGGATGGATATACTGAGTTGAAAAATTTTGATGTATTATCACGTCCACTTTGTGCAATGCACCAGACCGATGGACAGTTTCTTTTTGTGTACAAAAATATAAAGCTTCTTTCTGGATGATGCTGATACCTGAGTTGTTCTTGAACATCCTGACCAATTCTCTCTCTAACCTATATGGACGACTGTATCAAATGAACCCTGAATACTGGATGCCACAACTGGACAATGAATCCCAAACAGACTGAACTTTTTCCAAGCCAGGAAAATTTTACATTTTAAAAGACCAATAGTAGATTTTATCCGTCTAAAATCCTGGTGATTGGTACAAAACGTGTGCAGTCAATGTGCAGCTTGCTTGGAGACATTCATCAAATATCGGGGCAAGCTTATGTATGTATTCAAGCCCATATGCATTATTTTGGCCTTATGCTGCTGACAAGAGAAAATCTAAACAAATTCAAACATCTGCATTCAATTTTGTTTTTTAAAAGTTGTAGCAGTGTTTTGTGGTAAAATATTTTCATCTCGAATTCATAGAAACCTCTAACCAGAATAGTATGTCATTGACCTTGCTGAATAAAACTCTTAAAAGATTAACATCTTTTCGCCATATTTGAATTTTTTTTTTTTACTTTTTTCCACCTATTTCTTCTTAGAAACTATTTAGTGCATATAAAGCATCTGAGAACTGAGACATGTCCGTGCCTGTGATGTGATCAGCCATGGGAATAACTTTACATGAATGTTCTTGCCAAATCATGGGGCTGTAATCTTATGAAAGCATAATTCACAGGAGAGCCTAGAGCTTGTCTTGTATCTCACTGTGTTTGTCTCGGTTACAGGTTGTCATTCACACGCAGCTAATGTCTGGAGACCCCTGCTTCAAAACGTAAGAGCTCTTCCTAGACACTACTGAGCTGTTTGAGTCAGATATTGACTCTGTATCACATTATTGAAGGCTTTACTTGTATATTAGGTTCTCTGTAGTCGTGGTTACAATGAAAGTGGGTTTCACTGGTATAAAGGTCTGTCATTGACCACAACGGAAAGTGTTTTCATCACATCCTGTTTGTCACCTAAACTTAAAACACACTTATTTATTGCTATGGTCACAGAGTTTTAAGTTGGAAAGAGTCACTTATCTGTGAGCTAATAACTCCTCACCCAGACAGTATTCTGCCCTACCTTAACTGGTTGGAAGACTTTCTGCGTGATCAGACTAGCTCAGAGTTCGTATTCTGAGAATATTGATTCGTAGCAATGTTTTTCTCAAAGGCTGTGATGTAACATGTGAAAACAACAAAAAAAAAGCATGCTGTCTTAGTCTAATAATATGAGCTTTTCTTTTCCCTTTTCAAGCCTTGTTTGCAGTCTAAATACTGTAGCAGTTGCCGTGGGGACAGCCAAAGCTTAGTCATTCATCCTAATACCATATTACTCACTGTGTAGAGAGGGGCAACGTAGCAATGTCATGTTCCTTCCTTTGCCTCAGTTTTTTTTTTTTTGCGTTCTATATTTTAGTTGAAATGTAGGTTGCATTTGGAAGGTTGTGATCACACAAATACTTAATTGGAAATCAACAGGATGTATTGTAATTGGAAGTTATTTCAGGAAGAGTGAGTGAAACCCATTTTATTCTATTTAGTTTTTGTTTAGTTCACCAGAAGTCCCAGAGAAGAACTCACTAGCAAGATCCCAGAATGAGTTTCTCTAAATGGATAGCAGATGTTGCGTCAGCTCTCTAGTCAAAATGGATGTTGAAGAAAACATCTGGTTGCTGTCCGTCTTACTTGTGGGAAACAAAGTCCCATCTTAGGAACACATGTGTAGTTGGATTATATAAAGCAATATTTTGTGCATGTGTTTACTACAAGTGCGATCCGTGTACATCATAAAGCTCCTAAAGGTTTAGTTTGTTGTGTTTACAGGAAGCTTGCTTGTAGAAATAACATTGTGTTGAAAGTTACATCTCTGTTTGTATGTATTTGCGTTTAAAAAAAAATGGGGTGGTGTTTGCTATGACCTCAGAACAATCCTGTTGTATGAGACAGCAGGTGTGGCTGCTCTTCCCTGAGGCTTTTCATTGAGAAACTGTCACTTCAAGCAAACTAAATGCTGCTTGTAGAGCTTCACATAAGTTGAAGTTTGGGTGATTGATCAAAATGTGAGACTGCCACCATGCCACCTTTGGATGACGCTAACCATGTGACTCTTTAGGTTCCTCCTCAAGACTGTGGTGATGTTTAGATGTTCTGACCTGATGTGAGCAAGACAGGAATGACACATACAGCATGTATTAGTGTCTGGAGCCTCTTTTAAACGGTATTTTAGGTTGAAGGCAGGCTATTATGTCGAATGGACTCTTTTGAACTTTGTATCATGAGTATTGCTTTGATTCTTTCATGCAAATTTAAGAAATTCTTGAGTTTTCTGTGTCAGTCATTTGGTGTTGCTTAAAAACTTGCTGCCTATTTACTCAAAGCTCTGCCTTGCAACTTAAGTCCCCAGCCAAGATTCTGCCTCACAGAGCACCCCTACCCGCTCCTTTTGCACTCAGCTCCTCCAGACTAGTGGCAGCAGCAATTAGTAAACGCCTGGTGGCATCTGCTGAACTCATTATAGGAACTACTTCTCAGTTCAACACCCTTAAGAACAGTTGGAGAAGCATTGTTGTGATGACTAACTGAAGGCGGAGTGTCGTAAAGAGACATATGCCAACTTCAATGTGTCAGATTTCTTTTATGTTATTTTATATACACATACAACATTTTTATAACAATTGATGGTAACATAGTTACTTAGTTGTGCTATAAAATGGCACTATGTGCCTGGAAAATGCATGGTACCAACCCTTGCCCACATTGAACCCATATTGTACAACAATATTCTGTATGGAAATCTTTTTTCACAAAGCAAAAATATGGATGAAAAAAATTTAGATTCTGCAAATAACTACCATTTTTCACCAAAACCCCATGATACTTTTAGATGTGTTTTGACTGGCTTGTGTCTCTGTTTTAGTCCGCCGTCTACAGCCATGACTCTGGGAATCCCACCAGCAGAGGCAGAGGGTCTGCTTGAGGATAGAAAAGGAGGAGACGTTCGCACATCACATTCAGGTGCTGGTACGGTACTTACATATTCATACACTCTGCAAGACAGGAGATTTGTTGCATTAATGATTCATGATTTTTCTTAGTTGAAATAAACTCCAGACAAATGCTTCTTTTTTTTTTTTTCTTTTAGGAACTCCAGTAAAGTCGAGATCAGTCCCAGATGAGCTGATTGTATTCAGCCACTCCAGAACATCCAGCTATGCAAGTCAGCTCTCAAAAATGTCAGGTATTATAGCAAAGATCCGTCCTGTTTTAAGTAACAGCAACATTATCAATGTGACTCAACACTTGTTTTAACCTTCTAATGCATGACATATTGACTTTATAGTTTTCCATGAGTGGGTCTTTTTGGACCCGTGTTTAAATCAATGTGTTTTTATTTTGATTCATGTTTGACATTTTTTCATTTTTCACTTTTTTAAGCATTTTTAGAACATTTGTGACCATTTGTACAACATTTTTAAAACAAAATGACAACAACAGCAATTTTGCAACAGCAATGTTGGAACAATGTCAGTGTCCATTATGTGTGTGTGGGTGTGTGTGTGTGGGCAGGGGGATAGCGGAGGAGGGGGTAGAAAGAGCACGTTTCTTGAAACTACCTAGCAACCAAGCTAGCTAACATTGCCGTCTGTACTCTATTGTGCATGCTCTCGACATGAAGGAGCAGCGGCTCTGCTCTGATTCCCTCCCAGATGACTGAGCTTTCTCTCTAAGGGACAGCCCAGACACCCTACAAAACTAACACTAATTTCGGCCGCTTATATCTGTGACCTCGTTCTTTCGGACATGACCCAAAGCTCATGATCATCTGTCGATCTCCAGCTCCACTTGAGACAGGACATTCTCCCCGACCCAGAGAAGGCACTCTATTCTTTTTCAGCTCATTTATTTATATAGCTATGGTTTTTTTTTTATTTATTGAGATAATAAAAGAAAGAACCTTGAACATATTGATTAACAAGTTTTGCATGTCATTCAACATATTTTCTCTTTTGGTTTTCTCATCCAGAGTGTCAGACACACACAGGAACGCACACACAAATAATACACATGCACAATAAAGTATAGGCAGTAATGTTAGCTAGCTTGGTTAGATAACTAGTTTTAGCTAAATTCAAAGAAAGCTAATATGTTGATTTGTGACAATAACACTGTCACAGCACTGATGATCGACACACACACACACACACATTTGTGAGGTAAAAATAAAGATATTATATGTAAAAGTTCTTGCTGTGTAAAATATTATTATTCAGGGGTGAGACTTCAGACTTGGTGTGTATGGTTCACAAAAAAATGTTTTCCTGACAGTCACAGCTGGTAAGAAACAAAGATTCACATTAAATTCCATAGAAAATGAATGTGGGTCATTTTGGAACGACTTATGGAAGAATGGGCTAGTAATATAAAACAAGCTGTTTCTTAAAATGTGTGAAAGGTAAATTAAAAATTTGAATTGCATGATATCAATAACATGTTTGTTGAGGAATACCTGGAATATGAAGTGATGAAAACTTTTCATTACAAAGATATTGCAAAAAGATGACCTCACCGGGTCCAAAAGGACTCACTTATGCATCAGAGGGTTAAAGGTGGTCACTATATAAGTTCTGCTTTTTTTCTTACAGGCTATAGTTCAAGCTATTCAAGCTCCACAGATCTGAGCCACAGGCGGAATGGTTCAGGAGGTTCTGCCTCCACAGGCATCGGTAGCATCGAGCCCAGTGATCAGCAGGGGGAGAGAGGAGAGAAAGAAAACAGGACCACTCCCACATCCACAGGCTCTCCAGCCTGTTATTTTGCATCTGAAAAACTCTCCACGCCAAATAGAGCTTACAGGTAAAATGCACTGCTTGTCTGGATCAGTATCTAACGCAGTCAGTTTGTCATGTTCTGTATCCATATGTCAGCATTTGGTTCAGAGCTGTTTCCATGGAATTAAAAGTTGATGGGTGATTTTGGATTTACAGTACATCTAAATTCCTATCAGGACAATTACAGAATTGTTATTGAAACTGATTATTATTATCCTCTTACATTTTCTTCTATTATTGATTAACGTGTTAGGAAAGCTCCATTTACACTAGACCAAAACAATAACCTGGTTTTTACATATATACATTCATAAAGATCTCCTTTAGAATTCTCTATATTCCATATGTACATATTTTTAACTGTTATACCTTATGAAAAACATTTGCTTTATTAACCGCAGATGTGTGTTTTTTTCCTTCTTAGACCTCCAGTAAAACAGAACTCAGTGGAGAATCAACTAAAGCGAGTTGATGCCACGCGGGTGGACGCTGATGATATAATAGAGAAAATCCTGCAGGGCCAGGATTTCAGCCATGGCTTCTTGGATTCCAGTGCAGAGGGTGTGTACCTCTAATCCTGGTGTGGAAAATTGCTTAGCATCTTACTGGTGTGATCAAATTACTTTGAGGTGTTGAAATACGGGGTCTATATGTGCTCCTGGCAAAGTTTTGCGGCACTCCATAGTTGTTTATTCCACAAAAAGTTCTTTTAATCATTGACAGATTCTGTGACTGATCAGTTGAGCTGATTATGATGAAAGATGATCAGTTTTTTCTTACATGTAATGTGTGTGTTGCTGCAGAGGAGGGGCTCAGCTTGTTTGTTGGACCCGGTGGGAGCACAGCTTTGGGAAGCCAACACATGAGGTGGGTGTGGTTATGTAACACTGGCTATTTACTGTAAACATGCAGAAATGCAACTATGTCAGATAAAGGATCTAAAGAGGAAATGTTACAATTTTTTTACACAAATCTTCTCACCCCATCCATGTCTAATCTGTAGAAACTCTATGGTAAACATATAACAGTCCATATAAAAAATAGGGCTTAGATCAGATATCAGCCCTAATTTCCCGCCATATAACACACTGGCATTCTTTTCCAGAGTCGTAACCGGAGCCTTCGAACAGGTGGTCATCAAGCGGTAGGCTTTAGTAGGCATGAGTCTTAAACAAGAGGGACTACTTCTCCAGGGAAAAGCAGCAGGGCTGAGCAAAGGAGGTGCCAACTGAACTTACTCCTATCTGACTTCAGGAGATTTTATTTCTGTTATGCAACATTTCCCCACATGACCTATCCAGCATCTGTTGGCCATGAAAGCCCCCTGGTGTTCAAAATGTGGAGCTGAAGGACACCAGTGAAACTTTTTGTGCACTGATCACTTTCTTTCATCTTCCCTATAAGGACATTTGGTTCAGACTGTCAGCATTTAGCTCTTTGAAACTTGGAACTCAAATGTTTCTCAAATGTATGTCTGCCCATTCAGTGACTTTTGTTTCATTTTAAATGAAATGTCACTCCCTTTGCACTGACAGACCCATATGTATCATTAAGTGTTATATTTAGTATTTTAATAAAAGAAATATAAGAAAGCTTTAAAAATTATAACTGTCAGAGCTTTATGCTGGAGTAACGTGCCATTTAATGTGTAATGTTTAAATGTTAAGATTTTTGTCTTTGGTGGGAATTGCAAAGTGACATTATTTTTTTTTTTTCATGATCAAAACTGACAGTAAGATGCTTATTCACCTTTGTTGCAAGATAGCTATTTTTAAGTAGCTCATCTTAGTAAAACTGAACACGTCTCACCTGGTTGTGAAGGAGGATGACAGCAGTTAAAAATAACCGAAAGGTTTGTTCGTTCATTTTGTGTTGTTGCAGAAGTATATCTGTTTAGTGTCTAAATTTATGTAAAATAGTATATTTGTATAGTTAAAGTATTGAAATGTGATGTTTTAAATGTATCAGAGCTGAATGTAAAGGTTGTAAAAAAAAAAAAGAAAAAAAAAAGAGAGAGAAATGAAAGTTATGTCTGTTTTATTCCATGTTGTCTTAATTAAGATTTTTAAATGGAAAGCCATCACCTAAGTCTCTTAAAGCTACTTGTCATTACTTTTCTGTAAAACTATATTGAAAACTACTGAACAATTTATAGTCGGCTATTCTATTTATTTGTTGGAAGTCAATGCTTAATCAAGAAGCAATGCATCTCCCAAAAATAAGCTTTCACAGCCTCATCACATCATAGGAGGCATAAGGCACATAAACAGAATTCTCTTGGGTAAGTATATTTTATTTCTTGTATATGTGGTCAAGTGTAGAAGAATGAGAAATGTATGTTGGTTTTATTTCCTGACTGTTCTCAAATGGAGCAGCATTAATTTTGGCTTAATTTGGCATAAATAAAATAAAAACGCCACTTCATTCAAACAGCTTTCTTTAAAAATTAAAACAACAGTTTCCCTAAATTGAGAATTATAAAAATAATGCCTTTACACCAGAAAGAAACAATAGAGGGCTTATTAAATGGATCCTACAATAAAAGTACAGAAAAGCACCACTAAATGAGCATTCCACATACAATGGTAAGAAAAAACAACAAAAGATTTTTGCATGAAACATTAAGCATGTATAACATCTTATTTAAAACCACCTCAAAGATATCAGTGCCACCTGCTGGACACTTTGAAACCCGCTTTGGACAAAAAGGGAATAATGGTCACTTAACTTTGGAAGGTAAGAGTTAACCTGCTGCATATATTTTAGGTTTTTGATCAGAATACTGCTTTAAATGTGTTTACTTAAACACTATGTGGCAACAACATTTTCAGACTATAGGCAACAGAACAGAGATTTTATTTTGGAAAATCTAACGGTAGATGCGAAAAACATACAAACCTATGAGCAATATTCCTCAAGTTGGTTATCCGTCCATACCCTGTTTATCCAGCTGTTTTTAGTGTCGTTTTTACTGTTTAATTTGCATTTGTTGAGAGAAAAGTATCTTGAACAAAAGGTAGTGCGTGTGTGTATGTGTGTTTCTTTGTTTCTCACCCACTGATTTGTATCCATAATGGACACTAAAATAGTTGGCAAATACATTATCCAGACATTAGACAATAAAGCGTACGTTTGTATGTCTGTGTTCATGCTTTTATTTTTAAAATCCCACGATGACGTAACTGCGTTGCAGGTAGCAGTTGACTGCACCACTGACGTTACAGTTCCGGTACCACCTCGTAGTAGCACTTAGCTAAAACGGCGGCGGGAAAGTCGCTGGCACTATCTTAACCGCAAATCTACACGAAGATTAAGAGGTCGGAATTGTAAAGAAGCGAGAAATCACTGCCCGTTATTGATGGCTCAGTAGTTGGAACTACGCTAACCGTAAACGACAGCTTTACCGTGTGGGATTCAGCTAACATGGCTAACGTCGGAAACCAACTACCAACGCAGGCCGTTAGCAAGCCTCCATCAGGAAAACATGGCAACGTATTGCCCCTATGGGGAAACGAAAAGACTATGAACCTAAATCCAATGATTCTTACGAATGTGCTTTCCTCGCCGTATTTCAAAGTTCAGCTGTATGAACTAAAGACCTACCATGAGGTTGTGGACGAAATCTATTTCAAGGTAACGCCAGCTAATGCTAAGCCGCATGCTAGTTAGGCTACCATGTCCGCTCAGCGTAGCATTCATTGTGAACCAAATGACTTGCAAACAGGCTTCAGATTGTGAGGTTTATTGGTTGGGGAAATGTTTTATAGAAGTGAGCGCTACATAGCGCACCGTTTTGTAACGGAAGTGTCGACGTTTAAAACCGTAGCCACGGAGCTGTGTGAATATAGGTGGCGTTAGTTTACCGACATTATAGCACCAGTGGAAGGATTCTAAGGTATGGAACCACTGGGCCCATATTAAACTTAAAAATAAAGCTAACTCCAGTTAATTATGCGTTTCAGTAAACCTTTCAAATAAAACTGCATTTAGCGTTTTGTGTCTGTGTTTATACTGTTCACCAACAACAAAATCAATGAGTGCCAGAAAAAAAAAGTTTGTATTGTAGTCATTCGTACATGTGAATAACTATGCAAAAAATGTTTTTCTACTTACTTCGGTGGAACAAAATAAATGAATAAACATAATAAAGCTAAATGGAGAAGTCCTGAGACTAACGTGGCAATACATTAGTCTAATATTACTTCTGAGTCACATTATCATGTATTTGATGGGGAGCTCTGACTATGCTTATGAGCTGCTGTTAGGAATAGCCATTATTACTGAACAATAAAATGGCAAATGACATTGAAAAGCAAAACTTGAAATTATCTTGGAAATGCATTTTTGAAAGAAAAACAATCTTTGCAGTGTTTGTTAGTGACGGTCCGAAATAACAAATGTAACATCCCAAACAGTCCTTTCAATTTTATTGCACCATGTTGTTCCTTTTTTAGAACTCCATATATTGTGAAGAACTAAATATTTTTACTGGTGTTCTTATCGTGAACATTGGTGCATACATGGGTGCTAATGTAGCGATCCAACAGAACAAAACATACTCAGCAGTCATCTTCAAAATAAAAAAGCATTAGGAAAAAAGGAGAATTGGATGCAGAAATAATTTATATGTTAGGTATAACATTTCAAGTTAGGTATTTGTATTTGTAACTTGTTAATGCCCCTGTCAGGTTGGTATGCCTCAAGGACCGGATATGGCCCGGTGGCAAAAAAAAAAAAAAAAAGAAATGGCCAGGTCTGGCCAGTCTCTTAACAGAGACTGTTGTTTTCATCAATAGTCTCTGTTTTAGCATGTTATGTCCATCTGTATTTTCTAAATTAAGTTGCCATTAATGGCTGTTAGTTTTATTTAAATGAAAACAGATTAAAATGTCAAAGAAGCATTAGACAAGTTAGTCAATAATTTGTCTTTTCATTATGACATTTGAAACTCTGTGCATCACCTGTGATCTCCTAGCTAGATGTGGGGGAATACATGTAAATAGGTGGCTTCCTTTTTATTTTTTTAATTGAGTTCTTTTTGTGCTTTCAGGTGACTCACATTGAGCCCTGGGAAAAGGGAAGCAGAAAGACTGCAGGCCAGACCGGAATGTGCGGAGGGGTAAGTGGGAAGTACGTGCTTTTTATATTCCCCACATTTTGTGTCTTTCTGCATTTCGTGTGAGGAGGAAAACCAATGTTTTAGGCATTTTATTTTATTTGCCGCTGCTTTTCACGTGTAAGTGTAGTTTATGCTGTGGAATACATACAGGAATGCTGAAAGGACTAAAAATGGTATCTGTAAAGACTGCGTTATTAAACCTGTGCTTTTTTTTTATTTTTGATAGGTGCGTGGAGTTGGCACTGGTGGCATTGTATCAACTGCTTTCTGTCTTCTTTACAAACTGTTTACTCTCAAGCTAACACGCAAACAGGTGATGGGTCTCATCACGCACACAGATTCTCCGTACATCAGGGCACTTGGATTCATGTACATAAGGTAGGAGTCTACTTCCCATAATCTTAAGTTAGTAAAGGCTTGTTGCTATAGATATTTTCACCAGATCCATTACCAAATGCTTTCGCTTCTATTAATCTAAGTCATTTAAAAGGAAACTCATTGTAAAACAATATAAAATGGGAACAAGTTGAAAAAATGTTTAACTCTGACCTTTGTGTGTTGCAGATACACTCAGCCTCCAACAGATTTATTAGACTGGTATAATGACTTCCTGGATGATGAGGAGGTATGTCACCCCGGGTAATAATTTAACTTTCTTTTGTCTTCTTTTGTAAAATTCTTAGTGAGATGCTCCATATGTAAAGCTAGCAGCCCCCACGCTCCCCCCATTGTGATGCTCATAGCTGATTTTTCACCTTTGCTTTCATTTGGCTTAATTTTTCCCCAACTTGTGTCGTCTGAGCCTGAGTAGCTAGGTTAATGCTCGCTTCTCTGCTGCTGTTTATTTCTCAGGGTAAGTACGACAATACTGTGGAATAAACATTTTCATTTATTATCAGGTTAAGAAATGCCCTCTGTTTTGCTCATTAATATGTTTTTATCACAAAATAATAATTAAAAAAATACAAAAATTAAATGGAACCTAATTTGTTTTTAGAAAGACAGGAGAAGTATTTTATAAGTTCATGTTTTTATGCTAATTTTTGGTTAGAAAACGTAGAATCTGGTTTAAGGCAGCCATGCCTCTCTTCATGTTCTGTTGCATTATATTTGATTTCTCTAAAGTCCTACCCAACTTGTTAATGCCCCTGTTTTTTCCTTTAGATGCCCCTTGTGCAGCAGGTGAATTGGATATTGTTTCTCAGCACTGTTGGTTTGCGTGAGTGCAAAGCAGCTGTTCTCTACCATACAAAGTTTATATCTACTCATCCTGAGTACATTTCCCCGACCTGCTACAATCTGTGCTTACACTGTGAGCATTTTATATCTCCCAGAGTTCAGAAAGCTTCTGGGGAAACAAAGAAAAAAGAAGCAAGCTCTTCTTTTTCTTTCTCCCTATAGCACACTGACCATACATTATCCCTTCCCTTTGTTTGGAAAGTCCAGATTTCTGAGGGGTGATTACAGCTCACACTGTTAATACAGACTACAGGAACTCTGACAAGTGATATGTTGATGTTTGTGTTCCCTCTGTTAAATATCAAAGATTAAGCTAGATGAACAGAGGTGAAGGTTCAGTACTTGGTCATCACAAATTTTGTTTGTTGTGAAGCAATATTTCACAAGGAAATACTTCTATTGCCTTAATTATGCGTAATAACTGTTTTTCTGTGTGTGTGTGTCCCACTGTTTGATTGTAGGAGCTTGACGTAAAAGCAGGCGGCGGCTGTGTCATGACCATTGGGGAGATGCTGCGTTCCTTCCTGACCAAACTGGAATGGTTCTCCACGCTGTTTCCCAGAATCCCTGTGCCCGTTCAAAAGGCGATTGATCAGCAGATGAAGGCGAGGCCGCGTAAGGTGGCCCAGAAGGAGCCGGAGGAGGAGGCCGAGTTCACAGAGTCAGGAAGGCAAGGAGAACGACGACGCTCCAGGTAGTTTGTGTTTTTGTCGCGGTCCTTAAGTTTTATTGTTTTTGAAAAGTCACGTCGGTGGTTTTTATATGCTCTTCTATAGCTCCTAATTCAAAGCAAATAGTTAAAATCATTTAAGAGTGATGTAGTTTTAGATGTTCAATTGTTTGCAGCTTGCAAGTTTTCTCGAAGTCCTACACAGCATGACAACATTGACAATATTAATAAGTGAAGATTCAAGTCTGGTGGAGAAAGGAGCAAGTGAGGTTTTTCACTCAATAATTTAGAACATCGTTTAGAAATAAACCTCATCTGTATTCCTTACATGGCTGTATTTTTCAAAGAAAAATAGAACGTTATTGTCCCTGAGTGTGGACACATTCAAACAAAACTGATAATATTTATAGCAGGGCTGAATTTACTCATGACATGAAACTTTTTATGTCATGAAAAGTTTCTCAGTACGCTACAACATTCCTGTAAAATAGCACCTGACTTCATTAAAATCCTTTTGTAGTAATCTTGGTAAGTTTTTCTGTGAAACTGAATTTTGGCTTTTTATTCAGTCTCAGCTGTAATCATCTAACCTGATGGAAATAAACACTTGAAATATATCATTGCATGCAGCAAATCTTTGTGAAATGAATCACTGCAATACGTTAACTTTTTAATCTAATTTAGCGAGTTAAGTTTTGACTGAACCGTCTCCTCATCAGGACGCCAAGACGGACGCCGAGTCCCAAAAGGTCTCCCAAACGATCGAGAAGCAGGAGCCACCACCGCGAGAAAGACCGCCACGGGCCGAGCTTCGACCGGGAGCTGGAGAGGGAGCGGGACCGGCAGAGGAAGGAGAGGGACGGGGGGCGGGACAGAGAGCGGGACAGGGCAGACAGAGGGGACAGGGAAAAACGGAGATCACGTAGCGCAGACAGAAACAGAGAACGCAAAAGAAGTCTCAGTGGCAGCAGAGAGCGGAGAGGCGAACGCAGGGAGAAAGAGAGGGACGGGGCAGAAGATAGGAGCAGGAAGAAAGACAGGGATCATCACAAGGACAGAGGGACAGAGAGGGACAGGTCCAGAGACAGGAAGAGCAGGGCGGAGAACGACGAGCGGAGGCATAAAGAAGACAGGGACAGACACAGGGAGGACAGAAAAGCCAAACGGTCGAGTCGGAGCAGAAGCAGAGAAAGGAGGCACAAAGGCGGAGCGGAGGAGAAGAGCAGGAAGAGGGATCGCAGCCACAGCAGAGAGAGGGAGCGCGAGCGGGATGGGGAGCGCTCTCACAAACGCAGCCGCAGCAAAGAGAGGAGTCGCCACCAGCGGGAGTCCAGTAACGAGCATAGTAAACATGGTGAACGGAGAAGAAGTCAGAGTACGGAGTAAACACAGTGGCACTGCTTCCACCTTCCTCTCTGCTCTGCTGTCTGACCAGACATGGGCCCCAAGTGAAGGAGCGTTAGCATCTTGAGGTCATGTTCAGCTAAATGTAACGTTGATTCCCACCTGTTTTCATATGTTTTCACTCCCTGTTAGAACATTGTTAGTCCTCATTTAAAATCTGTACAGTAAGGGGGAAAAAATGGCATTTTAGTTTTCTATTATTATTGTTTTGATCCAAGAAGAAGTGGGTTTGTACATACTGTCTAGAGAATGTCTACACACTGTTATCGGACAGAGTTGGTTTTGATTGTTCACCTCGGTACTGTCAACATATGCTATATATGTAAATCCTACCAGGTTATGGGTTCTATTTTCGGCCTAGAAAAAGCAGTGTGTGCTTTTTTTTGTTTTGGATCTCTGATAGGATTATGATATATGTGCATCTACAAATACCGACGGTTTGAATTCAGAGGTGCAGCTTTACAGTTCTCTCCATGACCGTTTGTAGACAGTCCAGGAATGTTTTAATCCTCTGAAGGGCGGACTGCAAGGGTAAATTTTTACCACACACACTTGATCCCTGCTTGTGTTGTGTTTGAGTTATTGCTCTGTTGCATTTGTTTTCTAATAAAACCTTTTTATAAATGGTGTTGGTGTATAAAGGTGAATGGGGAACTTTGCCCTCAGCGTAGCAGATAATGTATACATGAATATTCATGTTTTTTAAAGTCTTATCTCAGGGTGTAATTTGAAGGTAAATGAGAGAAAAAAGTCAATGCTGATTTTATTGACCTGGACAAATTGAATCTTGAATATTTTCAAATAGAATCAGGAATTTACCTGTTAGAAAATACACCAGCATATTTTAATGATTATTTGATAAAAGGTTAAAATTTATCGAAAAGTTTTGGATTCTATGAAATTTAAATGGAAAGGTTTCAGGTATAGTGTGTTTTTTTATTTTTTCCCTAACCTGACATCCAGAAAGAGGAGCTAGTAAGCAAGAAAAAGGAAAATGGCAAGTTCTGACATCGTAAAACAACAACCTTAATGAACCAACAAGGAAATTCTACTGTTGGTCTTCGATTGCCACTTAAAGAGTGCAGAAAAGCAAAGCTAAGTGGAACTCTACAGAAATTTAGATAGCCTCCCCTCCCCAACAGAATCTGACTGGTTTTGTGTCTTGGTTTATTGTTTCTTACTCAGTTGCTTCTTGAGTCAACATTTGATAAGACACAGAATGTCCCCACAGTGACATCATCAGACTTCAGTCCAGCCAGGGGAGTAACTTGTGTGCACTTTGTTAAAGAAATAACTTAAGTAGATCACATACTGTATACATCCCAGTTTTTAACAGTTTAGAAAGCTCAGTGAATTATTCAAAGTAGTTTAAGAAGTTTTAATCTGGGTGGTTGCCCAGGGTGGCATTAGATAATGGGTACAGTGCCCAAAAATTTGAAAATAAAATATGTTGTCTGTTCTGCCATAAACCAGATAGAAAAATAAGTGCGTTCAAAGTTTAATACTAATTGTAGCTGAGAATTAACACTACTTAATCTCAGACTGCTAAACCGATAATATTCTCTTTAAAATCTACTTGGAAAAGTATTGACACCCATCATAAATATAGGAAGTTATGAACATCTTGGGCATATTTTCTGTAGGATAAAAATATAATCTGAATCTGCTCATGGTGACGTCTTCTGCTTGGTGAAGGTACCTAAGTAAGGTGAAAATGACATAAAAGGATGCTTGTTTAAAGAAGAAAAAGACTGAATCCAATTAAGATTTTGTCACTTTAATTATAATAGAAATGTTTTTTTATTATTATTGAAATATACACTTTCTGATATGTTTCCCATAGGCAAGCTAATGTAGAGTTTACAAAAGTGAGAAAAAGCGAAAGGACTGAAAGTGTGAAATTGAATCTTAAACCATAATACTACCCAAAAGATGTTCAATAATCTACTCCATCTAAAGCCCCTGTGCTCTGAGTACAGGCTATGTCACATTAAGTATGCTTCCACCTGGTCAACCACAACATTTTCCTTAGTAGACCTGCATCGCAAAGATTTATCTGTACAGGTTTTGTTTTTGTTTTTTTCCCATTTACAGAGCAGTCCCCTGGCCTATTTGCACACACACGGGCTCTGACTCTGGTCCGCGCACGTCTGCGGTCACAGCCAAGACGGACAGACAGTAGGCAGAGTCGGGGCTCAGTTCGCTCACAATGATGCTCTCCCCGTACACAGTGAGCTCCTGGTCGTCATCGGAGCTGCCTTGGTTCCTGATCAGCAGCTTGTAAAAGGAAGCGCCCTCCACCGGGGACCACTGGAGGAAAAGGATAGATGGGGAGGGTTGCGTGACGTCCAGCAGCGGCGCGGGATTGTTTCCTAGCGATGGACAAACAATCCAAAGATATCATCCATCTTTCAAACGTTTATCATTAATTCTGCTCAAGCTGAAGGATAAATTTAGACTGTTTAACAGAGGGTACTCTACTCCAAATAAATTACTGTATTAATGAAAAATCTTTATTCAATTAAACTATGAAACATTTTTTGTTTGTGTCTGTTTTTAATACTAACAGACACAAACAGACAGTTTGTGTCTGTTAGTATTAGCTTTTAGAAGATTACATCTAAAAGCTAATAAATATTATGTAGGACTGTTAAAATATGGATTTGTCATGCAAAAATACCAGCTGAAAAAAACAATACTTTGTTCCTTTTGCATTAATTACTGCAGTTACTGCTTTTGGGTCTTTCTCTTGATAATACTTCATAGATTCTTCATGGAGTTTAACTCAAGCTGATCAATCAAACACAGTAATACTACAGTGACTAAAGCAGGTATCAATACTTTTCGGAAGGTACCAAGGAAATGAAGCTTGTCAGTAAAGGGAAACATGGCCACTCGCACACCTTTTTCTTCTACTCATTTACAGCAAGCAATAAACTCACAAATCTTAAAACTCACCATTCTCTGGTATTTGTTCACCAAGATCTCTCCTTCTGACTAAATGTACTGTAATTAAACAGAGAAAAGAGCCTATTAGTCCGTTTTCTGAATACAAATGTCATTTTGATGCTTTTTTTTGTTTGTTTGTTTGTTTGTTTTCCTTACCTCCTGTGACGTTTGCAGGTTGACTTTCTCCTGCAGCGTTCCTGGCCGTGATCACCAGACTGCTGGAAGAGACATTGGACAGGGAACAGGACAGCGTCGCAGTGCTGCACAGCTGTTTCCGTGGAGACACGCTGTCGTCATACAGGGTGTATGTGGTGGCAAACACCGATGATCTCCATGAAACGGTGGCAAAGGAGCTGTCGCCGCTGTACGCCACTCCTGATGGTGGACAAGGAGCTGGGAAAGGGAAAAAGAAATTGAATTAAAACTTGAGATATTGCTTCTCTTTAATAACTGTTAATATACAGTAAATGAGCTCTGACGATGCGTGAGTGGAGCGGCATTAGCGTTGCTCATATGAGCTTGTCGAGAAATAAGTAATGATGATTTTTTAAAACATTTTTACTGCACTTAACTAAATCGTGCGTTACGTTAACTGATTCTGTCACGCTATAGTAATATCTGTGTTTGAACTGTTTTTATTTGGAGAGATCGTTTAGATTACAGAGAAGGTGAAGCTCTTCCCTTTATGCAGCATCTACTTGTCTTGTACACTTTTGATTTCCTGGACTCTGTTCTGTTGGTTCTAATGGATGGATGGTCGCAGAACAGTTAAAAAAAAAAAAAAAAGGTTTGTTCTTTCAAAACAAAATCAAAACCAGTTGATATTAGATGGAAGAACTATCTAAAGTGAAATACATAAGAAAAAAATATAGTAATTTAGTTCTTGAGGAATCCTAAATCCTACATATGATGCCAAAATTGCTCAATTAGAGAGTTTTCCTTATTTCCTGCTGTGTTATCACTTATTGAAAACTCACATGCTTGACTTTAGCATCAGTTTTGGTGCAGGTTATTGGTCGAATGTTGTGCTGTGATTTATTATTTTGCTTCAAATGAACAACTTGGCTTGAAGTGGAAGCTGCAGATTTTTGTTAATGAAATCTGGCCACTCCATCCTGGCTTGCTTCTCTTAACATTTACAGTTGCCAATTCAGTTCTGACATACAGTTCAATGTTTTGCAGCAGCCAGGTAAAACAGAAGTTACATTTTTGAGGGAAGTATTTGATTAAAAGCTTGATAAAGGAGAAAAAAAACCTAGCGGTCTGGTCTGTTGCCTTTTGTGATGTCAGCAAACACATTGACAGAGTTTACCTTGACTTGTAGCTTTAAAATAACCAACTTCAGTTCAGTCTACCTGTGGTTCCATTGAGGGGTGTTGATTTGTCGCTCATTCCTGCCGCATTCCTGCTCTTCAGTGTGGCAACGTAAGACGAACTGCAGGGAAGGGGGATCTCATAGTACGTGACGTTGGTCCAGTAGGAGGAGATCTCAAACAGAGCCTGGACGTCTCCTAGCAGACTTCCTGTCAGGGTCAGCAGGTACTCCGTTTCTGCGCACAAGACCTGCGTCCAGATGAAGCGCATCACCTGGATCTCCATCTTCATCGGGACCAGCTGCACCTCAACAGCTTGAGGAGGACAAGGGACTGCAAAGGATAAGGGGGAATGGTTGGTTTTTTGCTTTACGTAAAAAAGAAACTCTTTTAGAAGTTACATGCTAGGTTTATACCTCCTGCAATCTGCACCGGGTCACTGACGGAGCTGTTGCACGTCCCATCTGAGGCCTGCACAGAGAAATTGTAAACCGTCCCGCAGACGATCCCGTTGATCGTGCAGCCAGGATCTGTGCTGTGAGAGTAGAGCCTGTCTCCGTTCTCAGTTTGAGCACAGCCATAATATTCCTTTGCGCTGTTACTGGGCCTCCAGGTCAGCATCGCAGACCGATTGTCACAATGGAAAGTCGTCGAGAGTCCACTTGGCTTGCAGGGGCCTAAACAGACAGAGGGATTTTAGTCGGTGTTGACTCTTAACCTCAGAAATGTAGCTGCAGTTTTCTCATTCACTGGTACCTGTGTTGACTGTCGCACTCTGACTGGTCTTGCTGGTGCAGTTCTCGTGACTGGCTACCACAGATACTGTGTACCGCTGGTCACAGTGCAGCTCCGACATGCTGCAGTTGCTGGAGGTGGCGTTGCAGGTGTGTACATGCCCGTCCGCACCCATGGCAACCACACGGTAGGCTTTGGCAATGGGAGAGGGGGTCCAGGACACCAGAGTGCTCCGATCTTTGCAGGAGATGTTCACAGCCACGTCCTTAGGAGCACAGGGCTCTGTGGGAAAATTTTCTTTATCAAGGCTACGGCTATAGACTTAATATTTTATTCATCTTGTTTCTTTGTGTTCTATGTTTAATTCTTTAGTTTTCTGCTGGGCTTTGGTCCCCCTCACTCACATCCACATCACTTCCAAGTTGTTAGTGCTTTCCTGCCCTGTGGGATAAACAAACAGATTTACCCATGCTAATTCTGTAGGGTGGACTCCTCAAAGGCCTGCAGCGGTTCGATGAGGCGGCCACAATGATGGTGTAACTGAGATCACACTTTGCTCCCTGGAGGAGGCAGCTGTTGCCCGTGTTGTTGCAGTACAGGTAGGTGTTATCACTGGCCTCTGCTGTGGCTACGTACAAAGTACCTCCAGCGTTGCCTCCCATCTGCTCCCACTCAACGAGAATGGAGGAATTATGGCACTGAGCAAAGGCGGTGATACCAGACAGGGAGCAGGGGGCTGAAAAATGGGACAAATGTCAGTAACTTAACTGTGCTGCAGGAATACTGCACAACTTTGCCATAGTTGGGCAGGATAGTGAAATGAAGGAAAAAAATTCATGGCTTTTTAAATTATTTACAAATAAACCCTGAAAAGTGTGGTGTGCATATGTACCAAAATCCATCTTAAAAATAACCTGTTACAGGCAGAAAAATCTTTGAGATTAAGAGGTTTGCCAACCAGCTGGACAACAAGACCAGCGCTACTATGGATTGGTTTACTTTAGATCAACCCATCCTCATGTTCTCAAAGCAGATCTAAATCAAAAGCTGTTGATGTTCTGGAAAGGTAAAACAAGCAACAATTTCAATCTGCAAACTCCTCAAGACAGGTGGCTGTAGCAAAACAAATTTCTAGAAATGACTCACTCAAGGAGGCTGAATCATGCCACAATTTTAACATTTTTATGTGTATAAAAGTGTGAATTCAGTTGTGCTTTTGCTTTACAATTACACAACATTTTGTGTTGGCTTATTCTATCAAATCCTAAAAATATATATTTAAAATGTATAGTTTTGAATAGTGCAAAAGCTTTTACACAGGCATCTGCATAAAATAGACTCGATGTGAATTACCCATCTGCAAGCTGATGGAGGCACTTGGTGGACTCTCACACTGGCGGTTCTTAGCGGTGACCGTGAAGTTGTAGGAAACCCCGCAGGCCAGGGCTTCCACCTCACATGTTGTGTTGGTGGAGGTGCAGTTGGCCGTGTAGGCCTTCCCTCCAACAGCGAACACGGTGTAGCTCTCCGCCCCAGCAGCCGAGTCCCAGGATATCCAGGCCGAGTTGGTCACACAGTTCAGGTAGCCTCTGACTCCTTGAGGCTGACACGGCGCTGAGGAGAACGCATCGGAGCTGTAAGTGTCTGTGATGGGATGTTTATGGGAAATTGGATGTTTTTTTTTATTTTAATCTTTTTTCATACCTGACTGGATGCTGCGGCTCTGATTGTGCTCGCTCCGACAGACGCCTCTCACTGAGGTGACTTGAACAGCGTACGTATTACCACATGTTAAGCTGCTTGTGGAACAAGCGGTGTTTGTGGTGTTGCATACGGTGTTATTTTCTCCATTCGCAGCAGTTAGGTGAACCAAGAAGTGGTCAGCGTCTCTGACAGCCTTCCAGGTAACAGTCAGGTCATTGGACAAACAGCTGAGTTTGGCGTTCAGATTGTGAGGCGGGCAGGGGCCTGAGAACACAAAATCAGTATGGAGACAAATTCATCCCAGTTTTTTGGGGTGATTTCTGAACTGGCGCTACACTTTTCACCTGATTCGAAAAGCACAGGCAGACTGGGGAGGCTGGAGCACCTGTTGTCCATCGCCACCACCTGAACTGTGTAGTTGGCGCCGCATGCGAGGCAGCTGAGGTCAGAGGCTGTGCAGCTGCTGTCGCTGTGACTGCTGTTGGCTAACACCGAGTAGCGCAGAGCACCTCGACTGGGAGACCAGGACACGTTGGCCGAGTTGTTGGAGCAGTCCAGTTTCACAGAGACGTTAGTGGGAATGCACGGCACTGGACAGAGACACAAAACAATGGCTGGAGTTATTTTAAACTGTAATGCGCAGAGAAAAGGTTTCAACCAGGTGGACTGGGTGGAAGACAATTTACAGCAGTCTCCACATTTACTGGAACCGTTGCAAAAGGTGTGTAAAAAAAACCTTAAGATAAATTAATCTTTTGTTGTCCTTGCATTTTTTCACAACAAAATAAATAATAATAAAAAAATCCAACCATTAATTTAAGTATTTTCACAGGAGTGGAAAAGTCCCACATTAACAAAATGTGCACAAAGTCACTAGAGTCACACTAATTTGCTACTCTAAACAACCCTAGAAGTCTTTTAAAATATTTCATTTTTAGATACCATGTTAAAAAAACCCCACAAACTATCTGTGCCCTACCATCACAAACATAACTATAAAGTCTTCTGAACTCTACTGGAACCGGGAGCTTTGATCGGAGTGAGCAGTTCCCTCACAAATGCTCCAGGTGGCTCCAGCATGAAACAAAGGATAATATATGGAAAAGCACCTGATGCTCACTTCTTTTCAATTTCTTATCTAAAGGTCTGGGAACCTTGTTGAAGTGCAAGGGATAGCTGACTCTTTGGGGAAAAAAAACCCTTAAATTAATTACTAGCTGACTCCTCCAGATTTTAATTAAAAGTCCTTATTGTTTCAAATTTGGATACCAGTAAACATATTTTATTCTTTTAAAGTGGCCTTGACTGTTAGAATCTGCCTCTATAAGAGCTTCCAGAGAAACTTTATGATAGAGGCAGTATAAACAAAGCGTTTAACTAAAAACAAAGCTGTCCTATAGATGCTATTTTCCCTCAGGTTGCCTTCATGCCACATCGATAGACTGATGCTCACCTGTCTGCAGACTTGCGGGTTCTTTGGAGGTGATGTTACACTGCTGGTTGAAGGCCGTGACGGACACAGAGACGTTGTACCCACACATCAGGCCGGCAATGCTGCACGCATCTCTTTCTGACATGCACTCCTCTGAGAGGCCTGTGTCCGTCTGCACTTTGGCTGTGTAGTAGTCTGAGCCGTTGGAGGAATCCCAAGTTACCATGACGATGCTGGAGATGCAGTCCTGCTTGGCAGAGATCCCCACCGGCATGCACGGCCCTGGAAAAGATCAGTGAAGCATATCTAAAACATTTCACTCATTGCTTCAGATATGCTTGGAATCAGTTCTACATATTTTGCCTCCGATAGCCATATCTGATTGGTACGCACAAGTCTGGACGGAGGTGGAGGCGCTCGGGTTGCTGGGACAATAACGGTTGACAGGAGTGACTGTGAGGTTGTAGTTTTGGCCACAAACAAAGTCAGAGAAAAGAGCTGTGGTGATGTTGGTGCTGAGACTGATCACTGTGTTTCCTGTCTTCGCCGAAACCATGTAGGTTTCTGTTCTGTTGTTAATGTCCCAGTCAAGAGAAACAACCTTCATGCCACAGTTCACAGTGGCAGCCAAATTCTGGGGCCTGCAGGAATCTGTATGAAATCAAAATGATGATTATGTCACAGCAAGAGTTAATATTTACCACCAATAACTCTTCATTTGGGCTCCATAACTTACTCATATAGATGGCCGAGGAGTTGTTGGACATGCGGGTGCAGTTGCCAACTTTGGCTCCCACTACAATCTTGTACTGCTCACCACAGTGAAGGTCAGTGAACGAGCAGGAAGTGGTGTTTGTGGTACACAGGTGAGTGTGGCCATCCAGGCCCACTGCTCTAGCAACGTAGGATTCAGCGCCATCGCTGGGGGCCCAGCTGACAGAGCCCACATTGACCTTGCACTGCGCCGAGGTCACCACATCCCGCGGGACACACGGACCTGCAAAGGAGTTATGGATTCCTCTGTCAGTTTGTGAGCTTTGGGGTTAGTACAGCTGCATCAGGACAGTAATCCAAAGGACACCAGCAAACCACCTCTGAATGGCAAACAAACAAAAAAAAAAATCTAAATGACAGTTTTGGATGGGTCTTGTCAAAATGTGGTCCAGAATCTGAATGAGATGTTGCTGCATAGGCTGGTTATACTCATAACCTCCCCAATATGACTGAATTAAAACAATTCAAGGCAAGAGTGGCTCAAAATTACCCACAATGTTGTAAAAGACAAATTATATAGTTTTTGCTGCCATGGATGGCATAAGCAGATATTAGGTTTAGTTGGTAAATACTTCTTCATGTGGTTTGGTTTGCTATTTCAGTTTTCCTCCTTAATCAAAACTGTCACAGTTTGGGAACTGCTTTTCATGTCAGGTTACATAATTAGTTTGATGGCTCTAAAACATGTAGAGGAGAAAAACTGGAATCAGGTAAGTTCCAGTATGTCAGAGCCTGTTTGTGAAAATAATAATAATATAAAAAAATAAGAGACACTTTAATAAGAACTTACTGCCACCAACTCTTCAAAAGACATTGAAAGATCAATCTAAAAATGTTTTTTGTGATGGTGCCATTCACATAATCCATTAAATACAGGCCTTCTTCCTCATGAGATTTAATGGTATCAATCTTTCGTCTGTTTTCAGAAACCAGTATAAAAATAAACAAGACAAAGTGAAAAATAATATACCGGTTTTGAAGAAGAAGGGACTGCTGGGCTTGCTGTCACAGTTGCTGCTCTGTGCTTGTACGGTGAGGCTATAGTGCTGTCCACAGGGTAAAGTGGCTGAAAGAAGCCTGCGGCTTGTGTTGTAGACTCCCGTGAAGCCGAGGCTTCCCTTTGCTGTGACTGAATACTGAGCTGGAGAACCAGTCTGATCCCAGGAGAACTGCACCTTGTCACTCTCACACAATGTCTGAGCAGAAACATTCACAGGCTGGCAAGGTTCTGAGAAAAGAGAACGAAGTTAGTATGACACAATGCTGCAGTAATGAAGACATGAGTATTATTATAAGGTGTATCATTAAAAAAAGAAATGCCTTTTGCAAGTATTACAAATGTACATGTTTGTATAAGACATTGCTTTTCTTTCATTTTTTTCTTTCAATTTTTACACAAAAAAAATCAAGATGCTAATCTGTAGATATTGGTGAGTGTTTCTTAAGCAGTTGTACAAACACAACTTTGATGACATCTGCATGTAGCTGATCTATTGCTGAGGGGGAAATAAAATGTACATCCCAGTTTCAAATTTGATTCATTTGTTTCACAGTTTCAAACTTTTAAATAACCAAAGAAAAGACTGAAGTATAATATTCTTTTAGGACAAAGATTAACATTGTGGGCCATCAGTTTTAGTGCATTTAAATAGTGTTGCATAACAAGACAAGAAAATCTACAGATAATAATAGTAATAATAATGACAACTGTAAATAACAACTGGACACCATCAGAATAATTACCAACTCCTTGCCAATTTACACCTATGAATTCATTTTATGTTATAAAAGTAAATAATAATGATTAAAAAAAACAGAGGTGAAAAAAAACCTAATGGTATTAATGATAGTAAGATAACGTCTAGCTCAATTTGTTTTTCAAAAATAATACATAAATAATGAAAAATGCTTCTTTTAGTTTCTCCATTTGCATTTGTGTGACATTAAAAGTTGCCTGATAATCTATAATATTTAAGTATGACCAAAAGTAAAACGGTAAGAGGCCAAATACTTTTTCACAAGTCTTTATGTTACTCATGCTTGGGCTTGTACACCCCCTCGGCAATAGTATGTTAGTTTTATAAGAAACTTCAAGGAGTTGCTGTGCACCCAGGAAACTAAAAGTTGTATTACCTGTGACCAGGCCAATAGATGTTGAGGTGGACTGACACTGTCCTTTGCTGTAGGTGACGGAGACGTTGTATTTCTTTCCACATGGCAGAGAGAGGATTGTGCAGTTGTTGACCATGTTGCTGGTGCAGTTGAGCTGACCACCACTCTGATCTTCCAGCAGCGCCGTATAGACGCCTGACGTCTGGTAGTTCTGCCAGACTATCACAGCCTGGTTGGCATCACAGTCTCTGATTGCCTCAATATTTGTCGGAGGGCAAGGTGCTGAGGAGAAAAACATAATTCAAATTAATCTTGAATGAGAATTTGGCAAATTAGCACAATTTAATTTGGTTTTCTTGCGCCATCATCTACCTGTCATGAAATGAACCTCCTGACTTGCTGTACTGTTGCAGTCAATATTATTGCCAATGACTTTGGCGGTGTAATTCTGTCCACATGCCAAGTTTCTCATGAAACAGGTGGTTCCCAGTGAATAGCAATTGTATGAGTTCCCATTTGCGTCTTCAGCAAGTACAATATAAAATATAGTCCCATGGCTCACTATCCAGTTCACTGTTGCAGAGTCCGGACTGCACTCTGCTGATGCCGAGACATTGATGGGAGTGCAGGGAACTGCAGAAAGAAATTAATCATATCTCAGCTATCACTGACCAGGAAGAGATTTTTCATTTCAAGAAGGTCCCCGTACGCACCGGTCTGAGCCGCTTCTACTAACACACTGTCAGTGGAGCAGTTGTCGTTGGAGGCAACAATCCACACGCTGAGCTGTTCTCCACATGGCACACTGGTGATTTCACAAGTATTGTTTGGGGAGGAGCAGTTGTAGGTTTCTCCGCTGTTCCCTTCAGCCTTGACACTGTATGACAAAGCTCCTTCAGCGGAGTCCCAGGTTGTGATGAGAGTGTTTGTGAAGCAGTCAGTTTTTGTCTTCACGTTCGATGGGAAACAAGGAGCTGCTCGGCATAAGATGGAACAAGTCAACCAGTGCAACGGCACAACGTTGGACCAAAGGCAATTATAAGAATCAGATTTCCTTTTTGTACTCACAGGTCTGGATAGACTTGGGTTCGCTGATGTGGCTGTTGCACTCTGAGCTCACAGCATA
This sequence comes from Brachyrhaphis roseni, assembly GCA_903066815.1. NCBI lineage: Eukaryota > Metazoa > Chordata > Actinopteri > Cyprinodontiformes > Poeciliidae > Brachyrhaphis > Brachyrhaphis roseni. The sequence goes on along the minus strand of CAEFZY010047577.1, from coordinate 22,673 downwards.
CACTTTGTATGTGTAGAACCGACCACAGCCCACATTGGTGAAGTAACACATCTTGTCTAGCGTCCTGCACTCTGTCGTTTTGCCGGTATTGTCCACAGCCGTGGCCACATAGTAGTTGGTGTTATTGGTTGGCTCCCAGCTGAAGACAATGACGTTGGAGGAGCATTCATGTGTGGTCTGGAGATGAACCGGAGCGCAGGGGACTGGAGGGTGTAATAAATACACATGAAAATAGTGTTAATGGAGGAGGGAACGGAAACCAATGTGTACGGTAAATTTGTTCAATGAATGCTTCAATCTGAACTTTCAGAATAGCCTAGTCAAAGTCTAGATCTTAATCAAATGAAGACTGATGTCCACTTGTGCTTTTTATTCAATCTGACAGAATTTGATGGGTTTAAAAAAATAAAAAATAGCAGCAATTTCAGCCTACAGATAAAAAGCAGGTAGAGACATAACCCTAAAAGGGAGGCTAAATACATACAATAAATACAATATAATCTTCTCTTTTTTTAAGTTTGAAAATTATTTAGCAGTTTTCTTCTATTCCACAATGATGCACTTATTTGTGTTGGTCTTTCACATAAGACCAACACAAACATTCAAGTTTGTGGATGTTATATGGAGGAAAGCTCTGAGAGTACTTTTGCACAGTATAACATATGAGTGTTTCCCTCCTTGTTCTTTTTACTCTGAGCAATAACTTTTATTTAAAACAAGTCCTGCTGCAATAAACTGTACAGGGTTTTAGACTGACTGGTGTCATATAACCAGTTTCATTGCTTCAATGTTGCGCTTCTCAGTAACTTCAGAAAGAACATCGGACTCACTGGAAAGAACCTAAACAGCTTCCCTCCGGGTAGACGTGTGAGACAGTGAGAGGTAAAATGAGAAGGTACAGTATGTGCATGTGGCCAACTGAGCTGATGCACCTAAGGCAATACAAACAAAAAAATGTGACTCTAAAGAGAGAAAAACAGCCTGTCCTCACCTGTCTGAAATGTGGCCGTGACGGAGGGGGTGCTTTCACAGTTATCAGAGATGGCGGTGATGTGAACCTTGTAGTTTTCTCCACATTTGAGCTCAGCGATCTGACAACTGGTGGAGTCTGATGTGCAGTTCAGGGAGGCCCCAGAGCCGTCGACGGCTACGGCCCTGTACAACTTAGCCCCAAACACCACATCCCAAGTTACTGTCACTTTGCTGGTGGAGCAGCTGTAGTCCACAGACACTGTCGTTACTCCACCTATAGCTGAGGGTAGATATAAAACATGTATTTTACACAGTGGCTAAAAAAACTCATGCTTCTATTTGTCTAACACTAATTATGTTAAACTGATTTGTTTAATTTGTTTAATCAAATAATGGTTAAACTAATAGTCTGTCCATCAATCTGTCCTATGTTGAGCAACTGTGTAATGATGCTGCCCTCTGTTCTCATCAGCTACCCGCTAGCACCAACCAAACACAAGAGAGAGGGGGCATGCAATGCAGCTCACAGATCATTCTGTTCTTCATTCACTTGCTCTCGTATATCAGATATTTAGTCACTAAACATTAATTGAGACAGTGTTTGTGCTTAAATCCCACTATGCAGTGGATTGACACATACTGCACTGTTTTTGCTCATAAGTTCAGTCTTGACATGTAAAAAGTTACTGTATGTGCCCTGATAATATTGTAGAGACTAAGGATGCCACATGGCGTCTTCTTTTTGTGCTTTAACTTCAGGAACTCCAACTTTTTTTGGGTGTCACTCAGTCAGTGAACAGGACAGTCCTAATAGAAAGTCAAATAGAAGAAATAAAATGATTTATCTTTGTGTGGGCACTCACTAGTAGTATTATGCGTGACAGTAGAGGGCTCTCCAGGAACCAGGAAGACGTTGACTGATGATACTCCAACTGTGTAGGAGGAGCAGGGCTCCAGAGAACTGATATCCATGGATGTGGAAGAAGAGTTTCTTACAACAGGCGGTTTGTCCGGGTTGCCGTTGTTTCTCACAGTCACTTGGTAAAGCAGGACTTTGCTCACAGCGTTCCACGTCACTCGGGCCGTGCTTTTCCCAGTCGGGGTGAGAGTCACTCCAGTTGGCGGCTGCACCACTACCAGCAGAATGAACACGTTCAGGTGATTGGTGATGATTATAAAGAATTGCTCTTAAATTTAATTACGCCGTGTTTGAAGCAGAAGACCCTCAAGACCACATGACTTGTCACACAGTGTATCGATGACAGAAGTTCAGACTTGTAGTCATGTTTATATGAAGAATGGGCCTGCTAAGGAGATTTATGATTTAAAGGATTTGAAATTATTAAAATATTTTTTGACAAATGTATTAGTGGTGATGCAGAAAAAATATTATAGTTTGAAAGTTACAGCAAGTTAAAAAGTCAGACTTTAATGCCATTAGTAATCATTTCTGCTGATTTACTCTAGAATTTAATTACTTTTATAGCTACAAATTATTCAATAAGATACACTTTTACATGTATCTAAACTCTTGTTTTAAATTAATTAATGTAAAGTCTGGGAATTTAGGAATTTTAAACAAAACCTTCTGTGATTATGTCAAAAATAATTTTTGGTAAGCATAAAAATGTAGGGGGGGTCAAATGTACTACACACAAGCAATAAAATGTTGACATTTTAAAAGAGATATTATTGGTGCTGTGATGGCTGTTGGGTGATGAGCTTTATTGGGTTTGAGGCCTTCAATCGAAATCTGTCCAGAGCGCCATACAATCTTTGGATGCCTACGGCCTGCATATTGCTGAGAATATAATAAAATAACACATATAAAGAAAAACAAATAAGCACTTACATGTTGTTATTGTCTTTGTGTCGCTTTTGGCACCTCTTCCTGCAACGTTGGAGGAGTAAATGTAACAATCATACGTTGTTGATGGAGTCAAGCCACCTATTTGTCCACAGGAGGTAGTGAAGGTCTGGTTGTAAATCCTGGAAGGAGAGGTAAACCTCTCCTCCACAAACAAGATGTAGCTGTCCGCCCCTGTCACAGAGGACCACTGAAACTTTATAGAAGTGCTTGAAATAGCTTGGGAAGATGTAATCTGGGACGTAGCAGGCACTGCGGGAATGGGACACAAGGAATTTGAAATTATTTTTCCAACTTTTTTTGCATCAATTTTGGGGTTGTTTTTTACTGGTGATCTGTTTACCTGTCATTGTTATATTTGAAGCTGTGCACAATGGAGCAAATAGCATGTCAAAGGCTGACAGTGTGATCTGGTAAACATGTCCAGTTCTTAAGCCTTGGACCAACCTCTGCGTGCTGGACGCTGCCTGCATCAGCATCAGCGGTGCAATGCTCGTCGAGTTCACGACTCTCAAATCTAGGACATAAAGGGTGGCTCCAGCACAGCTGCTCCACTGGATGTTCAATGTAGATGCTGAAGGAGATGTCACTGAGACTATATTACATTCTATAAGAAAGAGAGATGACAACAAGTGAGTTTTTATATGCAGCCATTAAAGCACAAAATGAAGATTTTGCGAGCAAAAATAAGAAAATTATTAATAAAATCAGTGGTTAACTTTCATCTTCTGTCTATTTGAACCTGTTTAAACTTTCATCTATACACTATAAGCATGAGTCATCTGGCGGTTCTAAATTAATTTTTCTGAGTATGTTTAATCCTCTTTTTTCTTGTGCTTGTGTGATTATCTGGTGTTTGACAGTGAGGTCCATTATTCATCCACTTAGTGTGTCTGTACCATAAAATCTTAAAATCTGATTAATAAAAAAATAAAGAAAATTACCAAAAAAAAGTGTTAACATTTTTTTAGGATTTCATATTGGTAATATGCTTCAAAAGAAAAGGAAAAACCAACAGCACCCACCTGCAGCCAAACCATAATGTATCTAAAAAAAGAATAAATTAGAACCAATTAGACAATAAGAACATAAAATAAAAATAAATAACCAGTCGTAGTTTGATAAATATTCAAATACCTGAAGAAGAAGCAACAGGATGAATGATGAATATGACACCTGCATCTTATCCATTGTTTGTCTTAATCCTCCAGCGAGTTGATCTGTCTGTGGATGCTGCACCTCAGCAGCTCATCTAAGAAATTTACAGGCTCAATAGTGTAGATCAACCTTATGAGGACCAATCAGCAGGTCCTAAAAGAGGACAGGTGGATGCCTCAGGGCCTTCCTGTCACTGTTACAAGAAAACAAACTACAGTATAAAATTTGTTACTGTAGATGGAGGTGGGGGAAGGCATCTCAAAACCCCCCAGTCTTTTGTGTTAGTGCTGTGCTTTCTCCTAAGTGCCTGGAAAATACTCATACTTCTACATTCCTACTGGAGATACTCATAGTTTTCAAGGTGGATGCAGCCTCTAAATGCGCAGTGTAAGCATGTTAACAGTGGGGTTTTCTAGAGGATTGTTGTGTAGTAATCTGACCTCTTTATCTGTAATACACACACTAACTTAGTCATGACTGCCTGATATGGGTTTACACCTGCTTAAAGGTAGTTATTTTTAAAAGGTACTTTTAATCTGACAAATAAGCCTCATTGGAAAGAAAACCTCAACTTATTGAACACAACTGTATATCACTCCAAGAGCACATGAATATTTTACCCAGGAGATGATAACTAAACCCCTGAACAGCATCTAAAGTGCTGCAGCCAAGAGGCATCCATGGGGAAGTTTCAGTGGTGAACAAGACAAACACAAAGATTTGTCTTGGTGACTCCTAGAACGGTTCTTTAACTGTAGCCTTGCAGATTTAGGTCCACGAAGATCCTGGGTTTTAAGTCCAGGACCTTTGTGGATTTAGGTCCACGAAGGACCTAAATCTGCATGTACGTGTCCTCTCTTGGAACTACAGCTTCCTACAACAGTAAAAACCATGACTGTTAGACTGGTCTGTCTAAATTGCCCTTGGATATAAATGGTTGCATAGTTGTTGGTTGCTGATCAACTTGCCGTAATTCATGGAGTCATAAATTCGGACCAGAGAATCCTGCCCTCTGTTTGCCAAAGTCTGGACTTTAATCAATTTAAAATGCTGTAGCATTTGGTTAAATAGGCATTAAACGTTCATGTTTAACGTTCAATTAAATAATTCTAAATCCTCATGATGATCATCATTTTCTTAGCACACAAAACCTAAAGCTATTATATAAAACAGCAGAATAGCATTTGCAACAAGTAGGCAACAAAGACAGAATAATTCAAAGATATCGTCACAAAGACAGATTCTATGATGACCTAAAATGAAACAAAAATATTGTAATAAAAACCAGCAAACACATGGCTTCAGGGTTTTCCTCTTCACATCAGACTCTCTTTTTTACTTTCACTGTATTCTGTTTTAGCTGTTATATAAATAAATGTGATAGCTGACAATAGGTCCACGCCTCTGCCCATCAGCTGGTAGCAGCATGTTTTTAGGGATCCAAATTTTCTATCTGTAATAAATCCAGGGTGCCTTTTGTCTACATCAAATTTGAAACCAAATATTATTCAATGTTTGGTAAATTCAGACAATTTATTGTTTCCAGTTGGTCACAAGTATCTCTTACTGGAAACCCAACAGTAGGAGCTCACAGATATACACATTTACAGACAGAAAAACATTTAGAGGGAAGTAAATAAATCCATGAACTGTAGCGTGGAAGATGATCGTACAAGAGTCAAATTTCATGTTTCGGGAGGAGTCATAGATTTTCAATAAAATGCAAGAAACGACTTTTTAGGTCTTGATAAAAGATTAGATTTCTATTTGAGAAAGTTAAAAGCCATGTGATGATGGCAAAAATAATTCTGTTAAAAGAACATAATTGCAGAATATGATAAAAAAAAATAAAAAAATAAATTGTTTGCCTGCAGTCCTGAAGAGCCTTCAGAGTCAGAATCCAAAAATGCATAATTTAGCTCAAATCTGACTTCATCGGGCTTTCTTCCATTCATTTGGATTTCTTCCGGTAAAAATTAACAAGGCCAGTTATTGAAGGAGAAGCTGTGAACGATTACCTTGATGTTCTACACTGTTTAGTCTGTCTATAGTTTTAGCAATGGCATAGGAGGAAGTGAACACAGACATTCAGTTCGTGTTGGTCATGATTTAAAATATTCATTTAACATCGACAGCTGGCTCATTTTCTCTTGGAAGTGGAAGATGGTTCTATACAGCGCAAGCAATTTCCAGTGAGCGTCATAGCATTGAACTGGCGCGTTACACCCGTCATGGGCAAACGTTTGCAATTGCTAAAGTTTAAAACCTCAACATAGTCTTTGCCTCCAGGAATTAATAATTTCTCAGTAGCTAAGGGTCCAGACCCTCGGTGTTAGAAGCGAAGCGTAGAACAAGGGCTGGTTTTACCAAGCTAACATCTCACCAACTGTGGCGCCTACTGAACCAAATATGTGTGAACATTTTACTACATGACTTTGACGCAAACAACATGTAAAATATGTGATGTTTGCACATCAAATAAAAGTACAAACATTCACCCATATTTGGCCTAAGAGACATTATTAATATTAAAAATATATATATATTAAAAACAATGCATCATGCTCTTTCCATGGGTGCAATAACAGACCTTGTGTTCTTGATGCATGTTTGGGACAGAACATTTTGTCTTGTGTGTAGTCCAAGAATTATGAAGATATGTGATTGGTCAGGACATGCTGGCAACTACAGAGGATGGGGCCAATGTCACCTTTCCAGGAGTTTTTCCATGTGAGTCTAATGAAATATTAAAATGTCCTGCCCAGATATAATTTTTCAATACTTTCTGTTTGATTACTCAAAGGTTTTTGACTCATTTGATTGAACAGGTGTGAAAACGATGTACAGAGAAAGCAATGACGCTAAGCATGAAGAAATAAAAAAGTGGAGTTTGTCAGTGAAACAACCTTAACAGACATTTACATTGTCAGTTCCCAAATTTGCTGATTGACAGAGACCTGAATTTTTTGGGTTCAAAATCAAATCCTGAAAATATAATCTAATGTAAATCCTGATGCAGCAAAAATCTTCTGAAACCCAAACAAAGAGATTCATAGACTTTGGTTTTTGGATGCAAAAAATTGACTTTATTGTTTTCATCTGTCAAACAAGCACAAACACATTCAGTGAAAGCAAAGTTAACACTGAGTCTGTCTCCAGGAATTTGATCAGATGTATCATCCACACGACTGTGCATGCATGACTCCGAGCGGATGGGATTGATGTCATCTGTCCCAGTTTCGCGTTCAGGGCCACCAACCAACCAGGAGTAATGTGATATGCAACCGTGTGGAGGCCTTCTACTTGGAGAGGTCCTAGCTTATCAGTTTATTATGTTTTTGTCATTACATACATGACGAATTCAATCAGATTGTTAGAATAATAATAAAAAGAAGCACTTAATACTTCTGTATGACTTGGGGCAGTCTTATTCTTTCCAGTTTGGGATTTTTTAAAATTTTTACTTCACAGAATTACAAGTCTTAGTTATTTCTTTTTTTCGTGAAACATTACAGCTCCAATGTGTAAAGGTTAAATAAGTGGCCATTTCTTCTTAATAACCAAAATAAAAAAATAAAAAAAGGATTTTCAAAAAACAATATCACAGTTGATTTTTCCCCCAAAGCTCCCAGACATTTTGTGTTGTATGGCTTTGGTATCATTGTACTTATATTTAATTATTTCTATATGGATTTTCATCTTATAAACAGTTTCTCTGAGATTTTAAACAAGCTGTAATATTCTTCATGAATCTTTTCAATCTCCACTAGTGTAAACAAAGCTTTTTGTCCGCATTGTAATAATGGTAGACGATCCTCCCTGTGGGAGAGAGAGAGAGAGACAGACAGAACAGACAACTTGATAAAAAGTTGTTTTGTTGATAATTATTTGCATCCATTATCAGAGGCTCACATACATTCATGATGGGCTTGAATCCTAAATTAATGTGGGGCTTTTATTGTCTAATTCAAGATGTTATTTTTTCCAGGATGGAGTAATTCTAAAAGAAAAATTTAAGCATAAATAAAGAACAGGTTTAGAAAAATTTTAAAAAATTTCTAAACCACACAGAGTCAAGTTTATACCAACTGGCTCAAGCAAATTGGACCTCCGATACATGCTTTTCTGGGAAATCCCTTCCTAATGCTTTCCATCCTTCTTTAAACCCATTTGAATGTGTGTTTGGGATCATTTTCCAGTTTTAACTGTCAAAGTTTTAACTATATGACTGTTGATTTGAAGTGAATCAGCAATCACTAAGAAGGCAAAAAGGTACCAATGCCCAGTTCCTACATGTCCCCTTCAATAACTATTAGCATGTTTCAAGAATAGTCATCAAACAAGTCCCAAAGGTAGAAACTGGCCCGTATTACTTCTCTTTCTGCTCCTCGCTATTGTTTTCTTGTTCTTGCAAAGCCGGTTTATGGCTTCTTGAGATACTTCAATTGGATATCATGTATCCCAAGGATCCAGTGAAAACGGCATACAGACATTTATTTTTTTTTTTTTTGCATATTCATCATCTCAAGTTGCTGTAATCTGTGTGGTTTTGTCAAGAAGGGTTAGGGTTGTGTAAGCACCATGGAGTCCAGCAATAAACTTACCACCTCTACTTTACACTTCGTCTTCTTCGCGAGATAACTGGAGAAACACAGAAATGACAGTTCAGCATAGCTTTATTTTTTAAAAGCTCAGTTTATCATCAGGATATTATTACAATCTAATATGCAAATGCTTCATGTTTTCAGTGTATGTGAGGCTCCAGTTAAGGAATCTTTTTTGTTTAGTTTGGGGTGAATGCTGAAATGAAAATATATGATGAGATCTTTTATAGAGACGCGTATTTACGTTTACTTCAGATTTCAGTATTTATTCTGGACTCTAGCAGAGCTATGGGTTTAGCATCATGTTTACTTCCCAGTGAAAGAAACATTTTCACTGAAAGGTTGGAAAGAAAGCAAATATTTGATTTGATTCTACATCCATCATTCTGACAAGTTATACTCACCCATTCCAGCATTACTTCCTGGACAGGGAACTGAGAAAATAGTGAAAAAAAAACATTTGTAGTCAGCATCTTGAATGATTCAAATTGTTCCAACAGTCCCAACCAGAAGTTTAGATACACTCATCATGTAAATGAAAGTCATTTTACTTTTGTGGTCTTCAATGGTCAATTTAAAGACTTATTTCCTGAGTGAACTGATCAGGAAACCATCAGCTTCAATAAATTACCATTGGGTGCACAAGTTCAAATTAATTATGGATTTCTCAAATTCAGACAGGGTCAAAATAGAATGTAAATTCATGGACTGAATCGACATAGCGGTTTTCTAGTCATACTGACTATTCAAAGCACTTAACATTTGAGTCCAGGTTTCACATGAACATGCTACATGAGAAAGCTGGAACTGAGTCAACAACCTTCAGATTGCTAGACATCTACTCTCACCATAGACTTGGAACCAATCATGTCAAAGTCTCAACAAACTGACCCAGACAGTCACCCTAAGATAAAATGAAACTAGGATGTTCAAGGACAACCCAGGAACCGCCAGGCTCCAGACCTTCTTATACTGAAGATGTTGTTTCACCAACATCATCGCTCACAGAGAAACAAGTTTTGAATCAATCATGTGCTGAGAGTACAGCACAAGATGGAAGATAAGAAGCGTGGTGAAATATGCCACCAGATGCAGTATGTACGTATATTTGATTCTGTTTACCTCAAAAAACTTCCTAATAAATTTGCACTTGTGCATTCAGGTCTTATTTTTGAAAATCATTGAAGTTGCTTTAAGAATAATCAATCCAGCCTGAGAAAAAAATAACACTTCAGTGCTTCTTTATGATTAAAACAGCATTCATGCCGTGATGAGTGTATGTAAGCTTTTCAGAGACTGCAGATGACCCACCTGAGTACGTCCTGGGCAGGCAGAAGGTCACTTTTACCCCGGACTTTCCCACTGGTGCTACGACTACCGTGTAGACGTCCCCGCAGGTCCCCTCCTGGATGTCGCAGTACATGCTGCCTGCAGCAGCAAAGCAAGTGTAGTTGGCCCCGGTCCCATAAAGCTCTACTGTATGGTTACAAGCCTGAGGGCTTGAAGAACGCCAGTACACCCTGAGCGAGTTGTTGGTGCGGCGATACAGCTTGACGCCTGTTGGACAGCACGCACCTAAAAGAAAGGAAATGAGAGTCTTGTCATTGTTTGTACTGATTGATTATTAGTTATTTTGTCTGTCATGTCTCTGCACTGGGTAAATGTCAGAAATGTGTGTGTGCGTGTGGGCAGCTTATTGGCGAAGGATGCACATGTAAACAGGAGTTGTATGAACACCAGATTTCCTGCTCTAATCCAGGCTTGTGTATTACAAATCTTTGGGTGGAAAAATGTACATTAATATTAAGGACAAATCTTAAAAATGTACATAAATATTAATATTAATATTAATATTAAGGTGCGTGTGTGCGTGTATTCGTTCTCACTGGATGAGAATCCTCGATATTGGCACTGGGACTTGTGTCCCGTGCTGCTGATGGCGTCCAGTTGGACGCTGTAGTTGGTGCCACAGGTGATGCAGCCCATCTCGCAGTGAGTGTCTAGAGTGTGACATTTGGCTTCCCCGCGTGGGGACATCAGGGTGGCTATGTAGGAGCCGGCGCCAGTTCCGGGCGACCAGGTCAGGTTGGTCATAGCCTGGGTAACCTGGGTGACGTTTACAGTCGATGGGCAGCAAGGACCTCAGGCAGAAAAACAGACATCAAGTATTTATGCTGGGGTATTTCACACATTCTGGATCTGGATTCGTAAGGAAAGTAGATGACCTAAACGCTTTTAAGAGGACGTAAATCTTGTAGCCAAAAGACACTGTTGTACCTGTTTCCAGAGTTTTGCTGTATCCAGGCAGACTTTTTCCAACTGCTGTGGAGGCCACAGCTGTGACTTCGTAGATCGTGCCGCAAGACAGCTGCGTGAGCTCACAGGAGTTATTTCTCGACTGGCAGGTGTATTTGTCGTAGCGTCCAGTAGCACTGATGGTGTAGTTTGTATTGGGGGAGTTTGGGGTGGATATCAGGACTTTGTATGTGGAGTTGGTGGTCTGTGTCATATTCAAGATCTCTGGAGCACATGGAGCTGCAGCAAGGTAGGCAGGAGAAAACAGAGGCTTTAGAAGAATACATTTGATTACTGTAAGTTTGAATTTAAACAATTTCATTGTTCAATTTCATGTTTACGACTCCATATTAAATACACTGGCTTCCCCTTTATGTGTGTGCAAAAAGAGTTCAAACCAAAAGAGTTCAAACTACTTTATTGAGATTTTATCTAAGTAAACAGTAGTTGCAAAATATATATTTTATTAAATAAAAATCTAAAAAGTGTGAGGTGGTTCAAGTTAAGTAACTTTATTGGGGTGTAAATGCTTCCGCAATCAACTGTAATGTACCTCTCCTCATTTGACTGCATCTAATAGTTTTTATTGTGACCCATCTGTACCTGTCTCTTGTTTGCGTGGTGTACAAGTGTTGTTGCACCCTCGTAACTCGCTGCAGGGGGTCACAGTCACAGAGTAGAGGGAGTTGCATGTCAGGTCTGAGAGAGCACACACTGGCGACGTGTCATTGCAGTGCAGAACATTGTTGGTCTGAGCTGCTGTGGTCTCGTACAACTCGGCCCCCTTGACTGGGGACCACATGACCTCGAGTGTCTCTGTGGACAACAGCTTCACGGTTACATCCTCTGGACAACAAGGAACTGGGAAGGAGGAGACAGGGAGAAAAGAAGAAATGCAGAGAAGCAACAATTAATTTATGTGCACATATGTGGAGCCTACATAGCAAAAGTAAACTACATTCTCACTGGTTGTGTAGTTGCGGACATCTGCGAAGAGGCTGGTGCCGGCCTGGTTGTAGGGGAACACGCTGGTGAGGTACGTGTAGCCACACATGCAGAAGAACTGGCAGGAGGTCTTTGTGGTGTTGCAGGACGTCTCTGTCCCATCATCCCTCTTTATGAAAGCCACGTAGTACTCCACCAGGAGCACCTTCTCCCAAACCACCGAGCAGTTCCCGGCAGTGGGCTCCTCCACCCAGATGTTCTCTGGGGGACATGGGTCTGTCAACGGCACAGAACAACAACTTAGCATTAAACAAGAAGCCTTGGTTATAGGAAGCCTTTCTTGTTGACTTTTAAACAAAAATTCAATGAAGCCCTTTATTTTTGTACAAGAACACGGACGTGTGCGATGAACTCACATGTAATGTAGCCAACTGATTGTGAGGGGCTACTGGGTCCAGCATCATTGTAGGCTGTAACGGTGACAGAGCGGTTCTGACCACACTCCTGAGGTGAGATGAAGCAGTAACTGTCACTCGTGTTACAGTATTGGCCATTTGAGGCCAGGACGAAGTAGCTGGTAGCCCCCTGCACCGTCATCCAGTAAACAGCGATTCCAAGAGATCGACCCGGAGTCAGCTGGACTTGGGTTACATCTGGGCTCGGAGGACCTGGAGCAAAACAAATAAATAGAAGGTTGTCAGAGTTTTTACATCCAGATTGTAGAGATTAGTTTATGGGTCTACAACCACTACAATCCAAAGAGCCGTACACTTAGTCCACCTAATTAAAACTTGTTTAAAATGCATGAATATGTTTTGACCTAAATCATATAATAGTTCTAGCTGTACATTTGGTGTCACTGTGTTGCGAGAAAGTGAACCTCTACCTCACGGTCAGGTTTAACTAATTTCCTTTCTCTGAATTGTGGGAAACTGCAAAGTGTACTGCTTAGGGTTGGTGGAGTGCGCAACTAATAGGTGTCGTGTTAAAAGTGTTAACATGTTGAAAGAGGGATAGATTATTGCTTTATGATTTAAACTTTTCCAGAATCATGCCTCATGTTTGCTATGTTTTCTGATGTTTTTTTTGCTCATTAAAACACACCTCTGAGCACAGTGCTCCATTTTATTCAAGAGTGTCACAGTAAAGGAGGCTGAACACAAATGGGTGCTACGGAGTAAATCCTTTTTCAGTTGATCTGTCACATAAAATTATAATAAATGTGTTGAAGCTTGTGATTGCGACCAAACAAAACGTGGGAAAAAATGCAGCTTACGGGTGATCTGGCAGACAGTGAGGTCATCACCGGTCCGACCCTCAGAGTCCCAAGCCATGCCCTTGACACAGTAGGAAATTCCTGGTTCGAGGTTGTCAAACGTCACCGTGGTGTCAGTGGTGTTAAGTATGAGGCGGGTGCTGGAGCCTTCTCGGATCATAATCAGTGTGTAGCGGATTGCGTGCTCCACCGGGGGCCAGGTCACAAGGATGGAGTCATTTCTGGAGGAGGATGTGTTCAACTTGGGGGCAATGACAACTACAAATCAGACAAGGAGGGAATGAAGAGCAGAACATTAAAGAAGAAATAAATACTTTATCTCTATTTGCCTTTTTGCTATGAAGTGTAAAGAATTTCATTTATGATCATATTCATTTACTATTCATAAAGGGATGTAGCCTATTTCCCATGGTGTCTTTTTACAAGGAATGAAAATAGTGCAGTACAAAAGAATGGATAAAGTTTCCACCATCTTGCTTTTACCACAACAAGCATAAAATCAGTGACAATGGGCAGTGAAATAACAAGCCCTTATTGCCAGGAAAATGATAGAACAAGTTATTGTTTGAGTGGAACAACAGAAGGGCTGCATTTCATGCATCATACTGTAAGCTGATTATACCATCTTGCATAAACTCATAACATGTTACACATGAGAGACTATAGAGGTATTTAATCCTACCTGTCATGGCTTTGATGGGGTATGAAGGCTGGCTCCTTCCTCCGGAGTTGACAGACATGACGCTCAGAAGGTAGTCGGTGTAAGGCTGGAGGCCCACCACCGTGCCCGGGGACTCTCCCACTGGGGTCTCAAAGAAGAAATCCCCCGTTGTTGACTCTGCCCTCAGGATGTAGCTGGTTGCCCCGGAAACTTTTGCAAACTCAACAGTGATGCTGTCGCTGTTTTTGGAGTAGGCCTGGTCAATGCTCGGGACATCAGGAGCTGAAGATTAAACAACAAGAGCGAAACTGGAAAATACTGAAACACATCAAACACACATGTACAACAATGAATTCTTTAACAGTATATAAAACAAACAAAGTTTTTTTAGAGATACACATAGATTTTTTTATTTCCAATATTTTTAATTTTGGTTGCTTTATTCACTTCACAGAATGTGAAAAAAGGAAATCTGTGATGAACTGCATATCTAAATATTACTTTCATGAAATTTCAATCTTGTACTTTTTAGCATGTCTTGTTATCAAGAAGATCTGAACTTAGCAGACAAAAGTAACAGTGCTTCTTGGCATTAAATTTGATGTTGTTTGAAAGTTGACTTCCTTATAAATTATGCCAAGTTCGTCAGGAGAATGTTTTTGTGGGTTGCATATCTAGTTGAGTTGAGTATGTGAAATCCACTCTGCTAATGCCAGACAGCTTATTTTGTACTGAAATTGATGGTGAATGGTTGTTAAATTACCAATATGCCTTGTTTTTTTCAATTTCCTCATTTTATTAGCAGCTGGCTTTGTAGCGTGAGGAAAACCTGTACACAACCATAACTGCCTGGTGCCTCCTCACACGCTGCTGTGGGATGGCAGCTGATTCCTAAACCATAATTTGTCAGTCTGGATGTGTTGTTTTTCTAAGCTGACCCCACAATGGCTCAATAGAGACGAAGTCAGGACCAGAGGCCAGAGGCAGGCCATTCGATCCTCTTCTCCTCCAAAATCTGGAGGTAGTTTCTAAAACATTCTGTTTTGTCGAGACGAGCATTGACGTCTTGTAAAAGTGGACACATTCGACCGCCTGGATTTAGAATCTGAATTGAATATCTCTCTGTACTGATATTTCCTCCAATAATAATGACCTGCCTTGTTTTTCCATTGAGGAAGATTCTGCTTTAGACAACAATACTGTCTCTACCAAAAACTATTTACCACTGGCAGAGTGTCAGGCAGAGGATTTGACTCATGTAATCAAACCACAATTTTTTTTTCTTTACAGATGTGGCACCATTAAAGGAAACATTGTTACAAGGAAGAAATCATGGATGGAACAAGAGTCTTCTTTCTTCTTGCTTTAATTTAAGATTTATATCAGAAATATTTCCAAGACCTTATGACAAAAAAGTCATGATGTTTTTACAGATGTCCTACAGGAATGAATTATTTCCTCAAAGAATAAAGGGAAACATTTTTGCAATAATTAACTTTCCCATATGAGAAATAGACATGTGATCATAAACTGGACATTTAAAGCACAACTAAATATCTTCAAAGCCTGTTGCTGCACACAAATATGTTGGATTTCATAAAAGTTAAGACTTTGAGCCTGAATCTTCCTCAATCTCTCGTCTCACTGTGTTTGTTATCCACTGACCTGTTGTCTCCACCGTCTTTGCGCTGCTGAGGACATTGAGCGCATTGTCCATGGCTTCCAGCTGCATGGTGTACACTGTGTTCGGTGACAGCGAGTTCACCGAGCCCATCACCGTGTTGCCGCTGAACTGGGCGAAGACCGGCTGCTCGGGAGAGTTCTTGGGGGTCGCTGTGATCTTGTAGGAGCTGGCACCAGAGAGGACGCTCCACTGCACCGTCATGCTCTTTGATGTCACCGTAAATACCGACAGAGTGATGTCTGGGGGAAAAAAGGAGATGGGGAGAAAGGAAACATTTACTTATGTTACTGATGTGCAGATTTGAGTTTTCCAAACATCCTGCACGTACATTCTTCTGCCAAATGAATATGGAGATAACTCACCATTTTGAGCGGTGCATACCTGAAAAGGACAAAATAGGCGGTTTAATGAATGAAACAAAGATCTTGAGATCTTGATGATTAATTGCAGGGCATAAATCCAGGAGCAGCAGGCTGTTGGTATTCCACATTATATCCTGGAGCCAATTATGCACTGGATCATATTCTGGGAGCATGAGAGGCAGCAGGCTGCACATTACCTTCACTCAACACAGATTTCAGGTCTTCTCAGTGCAGGTATTTCTTTCAGGTCGGAATGAATTTGCCTATTGAGCTAAGGGTGGGCCTGCTGCATGCACTTGTTGAAAGCATGGACATTCAAAAGGTCCTGTGTTCATGTACTTCAAAAATTCTTCTCCTTCACAGTTAATGATCTAAATATCCTACAAATAAATGTAAACAGTGCTTTTCGAAGATAATGGGGTGTGTAATCCTTGTTCTAGTTTTGATATAGGTCCAATGATAGCACCAATAAAAGTCAGCACTTACCCCTGTAAAGGTCAATAAAAGAAAAAGTTTGATCCTGTGCAAGCGCACCATTCCCATGCTGTCCGTGTTTTCCTGCCTGAAGCAGAGATGTGTGATGCTGTTTCTCAGAGTGACTTCAGGGCAGTGATTCAAGCTTAAATTCAACGTTATTTTTTTTCCCTCCCTCGCAGATGAGACGACAGGTGCTTTATTGTTTTAGGAAATACCAAAAAGCCCAAAGGCTGTAACTCCACCCCTCAGGTGGGGTGTTAAAGTGACCTATCGGAGACAGAGATGGGGGTTTGCCTTCGTTAGATGAGGACGTTGATAATGACGCGTATATTACAAGTTATTCAAACGTTTTGTACATGTTTCTTTTTTTTGTTTGTTTAGAAAAACACGTGTGGCAACCGGATCCTGCACATTAGCTGTGAATCTTTTGTTTCCCTCAAAGAAACATTTAGACCCACTGAATGAAGAGATAAGCTTAGACAAGGGATGACCCATATGCACTGCTTATGTGCCTGGAAGGAAACTAAAATGATCTTCTTAGCAACATTTTGATACCTCCGGTTCTTGATTCTGAGTAATTAAAGGTTTTTCTTTAGGTTGTTGGTGTGTTTACAATCTTATTTTTATTTGACCAATAAATGTAAACATTTTAGTTCAAAAGGAGATGGACATTTAAACACATTGAGATTATGTACAGCGTGCCTACTTCATAGTAGAAAACATTAATAGGAAAAGAAAATGTTACAGAACTCTAAATCCTCTGGGTCTTTGTCCAGAAATATTCCCATAAGAGGATGAGTATCTGTAATGAATGTGCATTCAGTGAACTGGGTGGGGGAATCCCATAGGACCAGCTCTGAAAAACATACTGAGAGAACAAGGTTGCATGTAGAAGACTCATCAAATGGCTTTATCAAAATTGATTCTACTGTGAAAAAGTATTGTCTATAAAATTTAACAGCGAGCAGAAGCAAGATCTGTTAGTTTTTTAGGTTTTCATAGGTTGAATTGTTGGTATGTTTTGGATCATTTTCCTACTGTGTAACTTCATTTTCCCACTGTGTAACTTTAGCGTGTTTATGAACTGAAACATTGCTGACATTCTTGTTCAGTATTTTGTGTTAAAGAGCCTATTTTATGGTTCCACAAGGCAACCCAGAGTATCACTATGACTATGTTTGAATATTGGTGTGATGTTCTTTTCCCAGAATGCCATGTGACTCAGACATTATGAAACACACACCATCTAAAAGGTTTTTGTTTTGTTTTGGGGTAAAGTGAGACAGCCTTTTGTGATCAGTTTTGTGTTTTTGGCAATCTAGAACAGTCATCGGGAAAGAGACGGGTTCACTCTAGATTTGATGGTTTAGCAAGGGGGGGAGTTTTGTTTTCAGGTGAAGTGTAAGCTATTAAATCTTAATTTGAGTTACTTTTTTGTGTTTATTTAGGTTATCTTTGATTATATTATATTTGGTTTGAACAAACATTGGCGTTGTTGCTTAGCATATAAGTTGTTACTATTAGCACAGCAGATGGTGGTGTTAGCTAGAATTGCATAAGCTTAATTTTAGGTTGTAGTAGGCCTATAGTCGATCATGTTAATGTTAGTTCATGTCTAATCAGACTTCTCTAAAGTAGATAAAAAACAGAAATCCAAAGCCATATCATTTGTTACTATTTTTACTGATTTCTTGACGTGCCTGCAGGTTAATGAACATCTAGAACATCACCTACTCCTGGGAAGGTTTGAGCATAGCTTAGGAATGCTGTTTCTTGTTTCTTTTCTTTTCTGATGTCTTTTTGTAGAACAAAGAAACTCAACACGTACAGTAGTTGACTGCAAGCGGCCTGGCACCAGCAGGCTCCGGCTGTGAAAAAAAAAAAGGAGGACCAACAATGAATTACTCAACTGAAACTTGGAAAGACGACACTGAGTCAGGTGTATGCAGAGCCCAGCAGGGATGGGCATTAGAGGCATCAAATGTGAGGATTTGCTAAAAAGATAGGAGCTGGTATGCAGTCAAGGTAAAGGCAGACGTTTTTTTCCTGAAACACAATATCAGCAAAATGACCCAGATTTAATCTGATTTAATTGTATCTTCTGCCTGTATTGAATGCGGGTCTTCAGTAACTGATATTATGCAAACAAGAGACATATAGCCATTGTAAGGTTTTATGCAACTCCACTGTATGGACAGTCGAGCAATGTCACTATATAAAGTTTATTCTAAGATTGTAATAAATTGCTGTGAGTTGAAATATAAGGACAAATTTACAAACGGTAGAACATACAGGTTAATAAATACATCTTTCTGAGTAATAAATATGAACCACAAGTTACATAAAAACTCATATAGGATTTACATATAAACAAACTCATGTCCGAAAAGAAGAAATCAATTTCCCCCAAAAATGTGTAAAATGAAATATTTCAGACTTTTCTGATATTTATAAATATGTACTGTTTAAAGAAAAAAAAAACAATAAACTGATGCATTTTTACAAAAAACCCCATCAAAACAGTTTTTTAGATGTGTTACATGAGTCTTTTGTATTAAGGCCCAAACATACCACAATCTACAGCATAGTTTATTAAATAAATATTCATACATATGAAAGTTTAAATAAAACTGTGACAAATATATTTAAGAAATTAAAAATTAACACTTGCACAAATCTATTTTAAAACAAAGTTGAAAACTTAAATGAATAAATTGGTAAATTAAACTGAAACTCACTAAGTTAAAAATGAAATAATTAGTTGTTTGATTGGTTAACCTGCACAGAAGTTTAACTAATCTATAAATTGACCATGGAGGGCTATTGAAAAAAGTTTAGAAATATTGAAATTTGTTTTTGACACACAGTAAATTTAAATTTGCACTTAATATTTGCCATTTCGTTTGAAAGTAAATAATTGAAATATTTAAATAATTTTAAAGAATGTATTTTTGTATTTAACATTTACTATTTCATATTTTTAGTTTCATTTATACTATCAGGTATATGAATATTTATTTAATGTCTCATTTATTTACTGTATTGTGGCACTAAAGGATCCCCATACAATGTATTACGGAAGATTAGTGAAATGTGATGACATTTAGGGAGTGTGGTGTTTTCTGCCCCCTAGTGGTTGCGTGTTGTAAATTTTCTTGTGCAGCTGTGCCTTGGCTAAGTCAGCAGAAAGCTTCCTGGCCATACGATCTGTGGTCCGTTTCATGATGCGAGCAACTTCAATGGCTTGGTCCAGAGTCCTGTTCATGTCTTCCTCCTGAAAATTATGCAGAACATCTTATGTTATTCAAAAAAACGGTGGGAAATCGTTTTTCCATGAATAAGGTTAATGAAAAACAATGGAAAAAAAACAAACTGTTATGCTGACATCAGCATTAAAGCTCGAGCCTTTGACCTTTTTGCCTCTGCGTCTGCTGGTTGCCCTGGGAGGAACAGAGACTGGAGACAGAGTCTGTTGAAAATACACATTGCTGGGCAGAAGTGCAGTGTCTGACTGAGTGGAGTGTTTTCTGTGACAGGATGTGGACAGCAGCTGCGGCTCTCTCACTTTATAGCTGTATTATAAGGCAGAAATTAGAGATTACTAGGGGTATTCAAGATTCATAAAAATCTAATTTTAAAACTTTCCGGACTGAAATGCAGAAATCTTACCAGCAGCTTTTCAAATATTATTGATATACAAGTAGATAACCTGCAGGTTAATTTATAAATAATCAAGCAACATGACATTGAAGTTGGCATTGTGCTTGAATAAACCTAGACCTGCTCAGTTTCAAAATCAAAGACACTGACTGGATTATCGTCCTTTAAATACATATAAATTGGTTCTGTAAATAAATTAAAATTCTCCCACTCCTCCTTAGCACAATCATATATGCATCTGATGATAGCAAATGTTTCCTGGCAATTATTGTTTGAACGTTTGAGGTGAAACACGTGTACCTGGCTGGCAGGCTGCAGGAGGAGCCATAGTTGACCTGAAGGAGGGGCTTCTGGAGAGAGGGAGACCACCTCTCCTTGGAGGTAAAACTCTTGATGGCTGCCCATCACAGAAACAAAAGATTTATTACAAAGTGCTAATAAATAATTGAGCTATACTGTACATGTATGTTGAACAACTTACAATGTTATGTTTCAGATTGTCAGGCATATTGTTAAATTCTTCTTGGTTCTGAATAAATTAAATAGATAAAACTGAAATATTTCACTTCAAATATTCACCTTGTGGCCTTTGCTTCACACGGCGCTCATTCTGTGCTTTTAAACCAGAGATTCCTATAGTAGCTAAATTAGGGAAACATGACCTTAAGTTTAATCTCTTTGGACATAAAGCAGTAAAATGTAAGGAAGAAAACTAACAAATGTCAGCATGCACTCTTCAGTGATCAACCTCTTGTTGTGTGCTGGAGTTTATTTTGAAGCTCAGATGTGGAACATACTCCTCCCACAGGTGAATAAGGGAATTGCGTTGTTATCTCAGAGCAGCTTCCACCACCGCTGTCTGTTCTCATAAATCAAAGCAAATATAAATTAAGTTTGATTGATTAATTGATTAAAATCATCTTAAAAAAAGGACAAAACATAAAGTTCTGATAGACTACCTTTGCTCTTGCTTCGTTCCATATCTGAGGAAATCCAGTCGTCTATTCTCTCTAGACTGGATGTGAGGTTACTCCCTCTGCTGCTCGACTTCCTAAAACTAGACAAACAAAGATCTAATCAGGGGAACATAACAGGACTTTACAGGAAATACACAGAATATTTTATTCATGGGAAGTCACAGAAACACATTTTAACAACTCCTATTCTTCTATTTATTTACTGAAAGGGAAGATTTGGAACTCACTTTTTTGAAGCTAGAGTGTGAGTCTGGACGTTAGATTTGCGATCTGAATCTTCCTGTCTGTATTTTGAAGTGAGGTAGTCCATCCTCTGTGCTAAGTGGGGCAGCTGTACCAACCCCTGCTCCAGGTCCTTCTTTAACTTCGATACCTCTGTCTGCAAGGCCAGGATGGCCTCGCTGGACGCACACAGGAACAGAATAAAAGACGGCAGATTATATCTTTCTGTATGTCTACCACCAAGATTAGCTCCATGCACACCGACCTGTTGCAGGAACAGGAGTTCAGAGGGGTGTGTTTGTCTACAGCGTCCATGGAGGTCCTGAAAGCTGACTCAGGTATGTGGGCAAGACGCATTTGGTCAGTCCCTGTTTGTGGAGAAATAAATGTTACGGGACTGATCAATGGTGAAACAAGGGAGGGAGGCTTGACTTACTCTGCAGCCTGACTGACGGCTCCTGGGTGGTGCTCCTCACCCACAACTCCACTGCAGCTGCTGCTGCTTCACAGTGCAGTGTTTTGATGGATGAGTTGGTAGCCATGGCGACTGTGTGGATAGTCGTCTCCAGGTTGGAGCAGGAAGCTTCACTGTCTGAGTTGTTTAGGTCGTCACACTTGGAGTGAACGCTGGAAAAGAAAGGAGCAGATTTCAGTTTCCCCTGTGATCTGTGGACAGAAGCTGCAGAGAAATCAGAAAAATCTAGTAACGGTTTTCCTGACCTTCCTGTCAGGACATTTGGTTGAAATCCTTCAGTGGCTGACTGATTCAGATAGGAGCTTCCAAATCCACTGTCCGTCTCTGGACTAGATATCCGCTGTAACTTAAACAACAAACATACTCATCATCAGCATGAGTGTCTTATATTTTGGGGATTTTAACAATTTGGATTAGATTTGAATAATTAATGGTTCCAGCTGTACCTGAACGTACAACAGATCAGAAAAAATACTGATTATCCAGAAGAGACTCAAAGTTTAAATGTGACTGACCTGTGGCAGACATGAGGTGTTGACCGTGGGCTGTGAGACGCTGGGGCTGTCTGAGTCTCTGGGAGGATGAGAAGAACAGGAGCGCTCCGGTACCAGACTCACACAATCACCCAGATCACATTCACTGCTTGTATTCAAGTCAGAGCTGCAACAGAGACACACATAGAAACAAAATGAGACTCAAGACTTGAGTGTCAGTCAGTAAAAATAAAGAGCTAGTTTTTTTTGTTTTTTTTCAAATGACAGGCATGTAAAAAGCATCATGTAGCAAATCAGATGCAACTCTGAGAAATGGTAACATGCTCTTTTTCCATAGGAATCAACTCAAACTGGTCACTCTTAGCAGTAAATACCTGTCAGGGGTCCACAGAGGCAGTGTTACCCGAGTGGAAGCAGATTTACTTCCACTCTGGTAAGTTAAAATTGTCTCCTGCTCATCTTCTGCTGTCTGACAGTGCAGTCCGTTTACCGAGCCCAGCAGGCCGCTGAAACAGGATGGAGAAAACAACCTGAACACACACAG